>QBDW01000189.1:0-165860 GCA_003261595.1 Maconellicoccus hirsutus
CTCCCCTGCTCATCGCGTCCGCTCGGGTTCTACGTACTCGAACGTGCACCGATCCGTAGCCCGTTTTCTATGAAAAAATCGCCCTTCGTCTGTGTTAATAATTGAGGGAATATTTGAATAGATAATTTAATATCTGTGTGAATATTTGTTCGCGCCATCGCGTCGTCACCTCGCGCGTCTCACTTGGCGGCGCCGCCGTCGCCTTTCGGTCTACATCTCGTACCTATTCGTCTTTGTGACGCGGTAGAATTACACTTTCAGAGGCAGCAAATCGTTACGAGGTTTGTTTTCGTTTATCCGGTAAAATAGGGTGTACACTATCACACATCGATATTCTACTTCACTTCATTCCTTCTTAATGACCTTTTTTTGACGCCTCAGCGGTCAGCACCTTCAAGCAAAGCTACCAAAAGGGACTACAAACGGGGTTACTTTCATCGTACCTGGCTTTCTTTTATGGACCCGAGAAAACTCCAAATTATCAAACGTGAAAATTTCATCAATACGAAGATTTTCCTTCCATCCATCGAATTATACTCGCACGTCAATAGTAAACAAACTCACGCATAATACACGCTCCGCTATCACGAGTATATTGCGCAATACGAAAAATTTCAACGTTTTCCTTCGAGTCCTCCAGTTCTTGTTCTGCGTTCTCCAAAAAAACGCGCGCGTCACACCGACAAAAAAAAAAACACCGAAACTATTTTCGTCTCCTTATGACGCGCGGGGGCAACTCCGTACACACTTCAAACACGATATTTTTGTTTATAGTTGCATAATAACCGCTCGGCCTATAATTAATCTACGTTACGTTTGAAGGTTACTATACGCGTTAATTGACGATACGATCGTATTATAAGATGTTTAAAAAAGTTAATGTACCAAATGTCATAGGCGAATTGAACCTTCTACCACCTAAACACGTCTTTCTTTCTCTTTTCAACTCTCTGTGCGCCATTGTACCTCTCTACTTATCGATACATTATGTAACAAGCGACAAACTCCACTACCGTAACGTCGTTACCAAAGAGATAACACTAAAATGGTCATGAGGAAGCTGATCGTCGAGATTTGAACTTCGTTAATGACGGTTAATTTGACTAAATATAATTAAGGCGCGTTCCATACGTAACGCTTGACAATACAGGGATTCGAGAGGTTAAAAATTACTTGATATTATTTTTCAATATCGTTAAAAAAATAATAACCGAGGTACAGAAGTAACTGAAGCTGACTACTTCTTCATTCTTCGTTTAGCTCAAGTCATCGTCAAACATTTATCGCATGAAATGTATCAGAAAAATGCTTGAAAAAATTTCACAAGACCGTTTGATCAGACCAGCCAACGAATCGTCAGATATTAATCAGATACTTTTTTACACTTGAGTATGAAAATTTAACGATTTTTTATAAAAGGAAGGAGAAGGAGGGGGGATTCTTTAATTATTACACTTCAACTAGAGCATTCAAAATTGAAAAAAATCACTGAAGGAGAAGATGAAATTATCATACAATCTTCCCGCAAAACCAGCCAACCCAGTTTTTTGGGGGTAGAGGTCTGCAGTCCAATTTGGGTGAAGTAATTTCATTAATTTTATATTTTGGTACATTTTCTAAGTGGGGTTTATTGATCTAAGGCTTGATTTTAAAAAGATCAGGGGTATTTTTTTAGTTGTTAATTAATTGAAAACGGAGAACCTTAGGTCAAAAGTTAAAATTTTGAAGGGATCCAGAATCAAGGGTGTCCTTACTTCCACAGGCGAACTAATTTTCAGATTCAGCATGAATTTACTCCTTCTTGGAATCAGACGTGGTCCAAGCGCGGATCTAGACAAGAATTCGAGGAGGAGAAATGGAACTCCATAGAAAAGTTAATTTTTATCAATTTTTAAAAATAATTCTTTAGCAAAACTTACTTCGAGAATTTTTTAGTACCTGCGCAAAGTGCATATTTGTAAAAACTCAGAATTTTATGCAAATCCCTCATTCCCCCTATCCCCTTCTTTTTGAAAAAAATCATAATTCGTCGAATGCATGAAAAATTGCATAACATCATCTGTATGGAATACTCACGATGAGGCGTTTTCATGAGCTTTGGGGTCGACTTGCAAAAAAAAATTTGAAATAAAAAATGTTTTAAATTCGAAAAAAAATTTTAATCAACAATTTCTTTGTATCTTTTAACTTCCGTCATAATTTCACAATTTTGTTACGAAAGCTATAGAATTCCCACAATATAAGCTTTTTTATGGAATCCGATGGAACTTTGGGCACCTCCAGAATGAACTTTCCGAACTGCTTAACTACGTATATTCGTTTGCATAAGTAATAATTTCTTTTCCACTAATTAAAATATACTCATTTGAGATAAGTTAGGAGGGAAAATTTCCCTTTTATCTCTCCATTGAATCCGCGCCTGCGTAGTTACTTCCGGACTTGATCCACATTAACCTATCTTTTCGAACGTACCATCGACTTAAATACTCTTACAACAAACATCAAAAAGTACGCGTTACTTTCGGAACACCTTATATCATAAAACTCGGTATTGTTTAAGTATCCGTCGTCTTACATGAATAGACTCTGTGGGTAGATTTAGTAGTTGAGTTGGCTACCTTAACAGTTACATTTGTATGTGAGGTTTTTATTATCTTTAACGTACCGTTAACTCGCACCACTTATCGACCGTGTTGGAAAAATAATAATAAAACCAGTAATGATAACAGAAGCAACAACAATAACAATAATAATAAAAACCAAAATATGATAATGAACTTAATGAAACGTCAACTTTATACCGATGAATAATACGAATAAATCATTCGTGCACGAATATGTAAGGCGCCTCAGCTGAATAATCTGTACTTCTCGCTATATTCCATTTCACATGTTTCCTTCATTGCTATAAATATCAAGTTAGAAGTGCGCTAAATGATCAAAAGTACCTTGGATTTTGAAAAATACGCCATGCACGGTTGTTCCTTCGATGACGTAAATTTCCCAATTTTCCGCGTTCGTATTACGTACGAGACGAAAACTTCCACGTCAATGGTTGTTTTGCCCGTCGATAAAACCCATTAGGGTTGAATTTCCATACGCATTACATAACTCGTTAATTTCGTCCGTATAATTATATGTACACGATATAAATCTAAATTCGACGGCGACCACGGTCGTTGCGACTTCGGCAAAAAAATTCTAATAGTATTTTTGATTAAATTTGACGCGTTGTTAACGAAGTCACCGTACCGGTCACCGGCCATCTAGACGATCGAGAATAAATTAGTCAAATTAGAAAACACACGTTCGAGAATTTCGTTACGTGCCTTAGAACATTGTTGCCTATGAGACCACCGGCGCATTATTAAGAAGAATTAATTGACCGAAAAAACTATTTATTAAATCGCTTTGCCCATAATTGGAGTGAAACGATAATCATTGATGTATTATAACATTGTACCGTATATCCTTATAATACGCCAAAACAACTTCGAAAACCGGGCGAAGGAAATTCACCCATCGTAACATTATGGGTTATACTATTTCATCTTCGAATATTTCTCCATCGACTTGTATGGTAATTACCTGCGTATTCGGCGACGTTATTTGTCAACGCGCCACGACTATCAAAGAGTTGTTTTGACAGCCACATAACGCGTTAAATGTGAAATTTTTCCTAAATCGTTATGCATTTTTATACCTCGGTCGGTCTTCCGCGCACCGCATCTCACTAAATTCCGATCTCCGCGTCCTTGCAACATTTTACCATCGAGTTTTTTCGAGATCCGAGAACGCCAAATGGGTATCCACCATTATCACCGAATATCTATCGCGATTGCCGAATTACGCGCGCGCGATACGATCGACGAAAAAAATTTCATACTTATTTTGGCGCCGTCGCTACACGTCGAGTCTTCGTTTAAATGTCGATTCCAAGTACCGTGCTTACTTTTGCGCTGATAAGAAACTCGTCGTATGTGCCAAATACCTACTCGAACGTTGTGGTGCGATTTTTCGCGAGGATTTCTTCTTTCGACGGATAATTAAGATTAGGCACGTACTCTCGGCCATCTGTATCGCGATATTAAGTACCCACTTTTCGATCGCGTATACATATTCGTTTCGCCAATTTTATCGCCCGCTTTTTATATGTATTTCGTCCGAGAAATACGATAAGTGGACCGGCGAAATTGGTTCGGTGATCTTCGCAACGAAACGTAGAAATTTGAAAACTAGACGTGAAATCCAGAACAATGTTTCGATATCTCGTATCCCGCAGAAGTGTCCTCTTCGGTGAGCTTGATCCAATATGGTGCTATGCGTTCTAGAATCCAGATCAGATTTCTACATCGTACGCAACGTCACGTAGATTAGCACAATTCCAGAATGATCAACAGCCACAGCTTTCCTCCTTATGGTTAGTATTAAAATACACGGAGATTTATAGAATTTGTTTTCAATACAGAATTCTAGAATGGACGCAGTTGCTACCGACAGAATTTTATATGCAGCATTAGAGTAGCACGTACCACAGAACTGTAGAATGATGGTCATCAAATCATTTTCTATTTACAACGCTAATTAAACTCTACAGAACATTCAGAAATTCTAGAATCTGGTATCCGTGCACAATTCTAGAATATATTAATATGGAATATTCTGGAATACACTACGTTTGTATCTACACAAATTTCCACGCAGTATCATGTACCACCGAATTCTTGAATGTTTTTCATCAAAAAGACTAGAAATTTCATAACGAAATGTGGGGTTCTAGAATTAGTATGAATTCTAGAATCTGGCGCGATCAAGAATTCAAAATTCTAGAATATGTCTGAAATATTCTAGAACACGTCTCATTTGTTTAGGCTGCCATATTCACACAGCGCCACATATCACATAGAATTCTAGAATGTTCTCCCAATTTGTGTATATCCTATATTCTAGAATCCGGAGTAATCAAAAATCATAGAATACGTGTGAAACATTCTAGAATTTACATCAGTCTCGACATAAAATTCCACGCGGCATCATGTACCACCGAATTCTTGAATACTTTTCATCAGAAAGACTGAAAAATTAATAAAGAGCGGTATATTTCATAGAATTACCATAAATTTTGGAATCTGACGCGATCAAGAATTCGAAATTCTAGAATATGTACGAACTATTCTGAAACACGTCACATTTGTAGCAGCTGTCATATTCACGCAGTATCGCGCACCGCAGAATTCTAGAATACCCTCCAAATAGCGCAAATAGTCTGGAATCCGGGGCAAATAAAAAATTCTAGAATGCGCGTGAAATATTCTAGAATGCATTACATTTGAGCAGGCTGAGATTTCTACGTAGCATCATTTATTACAGAATTCCAAAATGATCTCTCACAAAAATCTATGAAATTCATCATGGCAAGAAGATTCTATAGAATATATTTATACAATTTTAGAATCTGTCTACGATAGATAATTCTGGAATATTCATCCAATATTTTAGCATGAACATTGAACACTACAGTACCGACCAATTCCGAAATATTCAGCATCAACATGCTTTAAAATTCATCATGGGATGTATATTCTGTAAAATATACTGGAATTCTAGAACCAGTTCTTGGTTGAGAATTCTAGAATATGCATGGAATATTCTAGAATATCAAGTATAATACTGTATTTGCATAGACGGAAGTGTTTTTCTTCATCGGTTATCAAACTTCTTAGTTCATGTTCATCTTTTACACTTTACTCAATTAATCCTAAGCTACTTCATTTTCCTCCCTCACTCTCAAATGCTTTCTTTTCACTAACCTCATTGACCATTATTTGGTACATCTTGAGAAGTGAAAATTTCGGAACATGATGCTGCATTTATTCATTTCTTAGAACATTCGAACTGATTCGACGAATATCGCACGAGACGACAGACAATTACTACCGTTTTATATTCAAACGGGCCATGTGATTCACCCAGAGTCCATTCGCCTCTCTTAATAACCTTCCAAAGAAAGCCCAAAAGAGGTGAAAAATTTTAGCACGTTTAATTCTTTCGCCGAATCGATTTACAATCCTCTTGTACAAACATAGTCCATCAAACATCTCCAAATTCGCGACCATGATTACATGTACATCTCATAATGCACACGTACTCGCCGCACGTAAAATCGCATTTTGAAACCGCTTACGGTATAAATTAGCGCTACGTCAATGTAATAAATCGCGCTTCTTTTCGCTACCTTAATTTTAATTATTCCTCGAGTTACAGACTAGGTGAAGCGATTTTATAGGTTTCTTTGTAAAACGGCTAATTACGAGTAGTAAACACATTGACGACACTTCGATACGTACTTTTGCACGCTCGTAATTGGACACCTGTTCATATTTCCGAAGACCATTCGAAATAAAATAAGCAATTTTCGTAATTATTTTGCTCCTTAACGTACACATAACGTATGCTGACGTCACATCGAGTACCTTCTCCATTTGGAATGCATTTTCTCGTATCGTGTGCCCAGCCTCTGTCGCAGCGTTCGTATTATGTACCTACTTCAAGTACACTTAGCATACGACGGACTTGGACGACCAAATAATTCTCTTCGGTGCGTACGACGACGTACGACAAATCAAATATTTATACTTCGTTATCGACGAATTAATTTTTTTCGAGTGTGGGTGTTAACCGCGAAAGCATTCCATACATTCTTCGCCAATTCTTATGCTCGAGGTTTTGAATTCTTATTAAAAGCTTCGTCGGATTTTCCGATGATACTTTCGGTATGCGAGCTATGTTACATATGAAAATCTAATGGCTCTTCAACAAAACTTACTAAACAATTCGAGTTATCTTTTGGGTTTACGACATTCTGAAGGATCAAAATCACACGTTACGTTTCGCTTTTTCCCACATTTTGACCAAAGAAACTCCTTCCGGGTTCGCGAGTTATATTTCTTATTCATCTCTATGAAAACGCACATTCAACTGCGACAAAATTCTTCGTCAAAGTTCAACATCCGAGTTGACGCTTCGTCGAGAGGGGGCCAAATCCACGCCATATGTCACAAATCACCCAAAAAGGCTGACAATTGATCCGACCCGTTGTGACTTGCAAGCTTGATACATCGCAGCGCTCAGACCACGATGATTCTTCAGTTCGCAACAATCTTGTCTTCGATATAAAAAAAAGTATTCCAGCATTGTGCGCTCGTTAGCGAGATACTCGTTTAAATTATTATTTTACGATGAAAGTTTTACATTTTGACGGCGCGGTGCGCCAAGTATCAATGTAATTTGCATTATAATGTACTGGCTATTTGTTTTAGTGAAACCGGACGGCGCCAGTTAGCGGTGGTCTCTTTTCTGTTGAGCTGTTCGCATCGCTAATAACATCTCCGCTTTCGGGTGTCGTCTTCCATGATACGATATGATACTTTAATTTCATATATTTCCCCTTACGACGTATTTCCTCATAATTAACAACTCGATTAAGCACCACAGCACATCGAAATACGAGCGCAATTTAATTACGAAGTAGTTTCCTTCATTGTCTTTGCGACAATTAAACTCCATCATAATGATGATTCGCGGTCAACTCGTCGTTCATCTACGTTATACAACAAATGCACCCGAAACGCAGATTATTTCCCGTATTCAATAATTCCCGGTATGTTTACCTATTTACCGACCATAAATTACGTAATTTTTCCTTCTCCATTTATCGTGTATATTTTAATAAGAAATCCGTCGTTGTGCAACGATTTAACAATTCCACCGGAGCACATAATAGAAAATGGCGACGCTTAATAAAAAATTCATTTCTTTACGATCCGTTATATTTTTAATGCTTATTTAGAGGACATATACTATTAATATTAAAACGATAACGAATAATTTTATCGTAAATATCATATCTTTTGATCACGTATACATTGTCAATGCTACCGCAGCTTCTCCTTTCCGGACCAATTCTTCGGTTGCTCTCGCGCAAGCCGTCATCGTGAATTATGCCGATTCTTACTTCCTTTTGTAAACAACAAAATTAACCTTTAGAATGGATTTCCAGAATGATCCCCGACTAGACTTTTGTTTCGGATGGCACGTGACGCAGGATCGGAGACGTTCCACGTTTACATGTCTCATTGTTTGCATAAATCAGTTGCAAATTAAATCAGCGTTCGAAGCTAGGTCAAAGTCACGTTGAGGCTTCTGGAACATTTACAGTTCATTCTTTTCTGCCATTTCCATTTCTTCGAAGTCGATCATCGCTGAAGTACAGATTTCGTTCACCACCATCGATCGACTGATTTCAGAAGAGCAGTATTTTATTTAATCAAGAAAGGCAAAAAAAATGCTGCGAAGCTCACAAACAACCATTATTTGAATTGTTATACATGAGGTAAGATTAAAAACCGTTAAAAGAGACTCAAAAATCACGTTTTTAGATGCTGAAAAGAGATGCGGAGGGGGGAGAGGTGAAAGGTCGATACTCTCAAAGACACTATACACTATTCGGGAACCCACTATATTTACATACCGATGCACGACCTCCTAGGTCAATTGAAGGGGGGGGGGGTTCTACAGCTATGACATAAAATCAAAAACCGTTAAAAACGCCCCCAAAATCATGTTTTTTAAGACTAAAAGGAGGCGGGGGTGAGGAAAAAAGCGGAAGCTCCCAAAAGGCTCTATTCGAGCACCCTTACATGTACATGCCGAAGCACGACCTCTTAAGTCAATTGGCGGGGGGGAGAGCTGCAGCACGACACAAAATTTTTCAAGGTCAAATAAAGGGGGTTTCCCCTTCTTAATGGTGTAGGACGCTGATTTTTAGGTATTTGGTACATATTTTGATGCTCTATCGATTGGTTTATGTTTTAGTCGTTTTTACTTTTTCACCCCTCCCCCCACTTCCTTGAAAAAAGTGACTTCTCCGAATTTAGATCCAAGATCATCTCCAATCTGGTCACCAAGTGGACTTGCCAGAAGAACCCTATAACTCGAATTTGAACTTTTTTTTGTTGAAACCGACCCGAGTAAAACGCCCAAACAAATTAGGCATATAAAAACTAGCATCGATAAAAATTGTCAAAATGGGCTTCTGAGGCACCAAAACAAACTTTGAGTATGGTCTCTCCCCCCCAACTCCTACCGACTGATACAACGTAATAGCCTTGGTTTCTATTCAAAAATCTGTCTAAAAACACCCCTCCGAACCACTAAAATGCAACTGACGATCGGATCTTTAATTATAGCGCTTTTACTCGAGAGTAAATCGATAGATGACAGATTAAATAAGCAAAACGATAAATTCATGCGCAGAAAAATTCAAGCTTCCATAAATGACCTTCGTCCAAGGACATAACGGATCCGATTTTTGATGCATTCATTAACCAGGATAAATGTTAAAAGTCATCTTCAACTAGCATTTCAAGTTTGAGCATTCAACCTCCGTAAAAGGTCACAGATCGATGATCCAAGCACGACAACTGGTCCTCGGTCAATGTCATCATAAGATGAATTGAATAAGAAAATCCTAAATGTTTGAAAGAATTCTTGAGAAATTGCAATAATCCTCCGAAGTTGGTAAAAATTCATGTTCAACCTTCAACGAAGAACATTGATTCATTTTGCGCAAATGAGATTAAAATTTCAAAAGTGACCTTCATTAAATAAATTTTTAAGGTTGACCTTCAGTAAAGGGTCACAGGCGGGACAAAATGGCCGCTTCATTTTCACACATATTGAACCAATTCTAATAAAAATTTGGCAAAAATTCTACGAACAAACTTTCATATGTTGAAAGACGTTTTCCAGAAGTTTTACCAGATAATTAATATGTTTCTATTTTTTAATTTTGAATGACTCAAAATCCAAAGAAATTTTCATTGCATATGAGGCACTGATCGAATTCACAGATTTCAGAAGAACTTCGAGGGTCCTCTCCTCAACATCTTGTATCAACTTATTACAGAATATGCAAAATACCTGCTCCCTTCAACTTATCTCATTACCTTCAAATCATACAACCATCTCGCAAAAATTCATCACCTATTCTTTCGACTCTTCCGAGGAAACCCATTAATTACATCTACACCAGACTCCACTCCTTTACTCTTCTTTCACCGCACCTCGCATTACCATTTCTCGCTAAACTATCCACAAACACAGCCAAAGTTCAACTATTGTTCCGACACGTGAACACCACCGTTACACGTTCCCTTCAGCGCTTCATCTCTTTTACACGACCAAAAAAAAAACACCATCCAAATAGAAACCGCTCATTTTAAAGTCAAACGAGCACCTATATAGGTTTACGCGCTAAAATATTTATCCACGTGCGAGATCTAATTCCATCGTCGAGCTTCGTATCTGAAATGATACTTGAAATATTCAAGCTTTTTGTTTCGTTGTTTTCGCTCCGGCTGCCAGAACCCTACACGTTGAAAATCGTTTTCGAAAGTCGTAAAATTTAAAAATTTGCGATTCAAATAAGACACAGCTCGTATAAACGGTTGCATCTCGATATAGCCGCGTTCGCTTTCAATCGTACCTGCTACTGGCGTTTATTTGCTTCTACCTCACACCCCCTTTATGGTAACCGCTCCATTCGCCGGTAATAAAACGCAGAATTTCGCGCAAATCTCTTCGTAGATTTAGCCAACCTACGTTTGAGCGATGATTTATGCAAAGGTAAACTCAACTCCGCCACTTTCGCATTTCGGCAAAAACAAAAAAAAAAATCACCATATCTTTAGCATATTCTTAGTACACGCTCCAAAAATAACGACTACGTAGAAAAATTCTCAGTACGTCGAAAGCAAACCTCAATTTTCGAGTAAGTTCTTTGAAAAAAAGAAAGAAAAAAACAAGTACGCATTATTGACCGAAGATTTCTTATACTAAAGTATTAAATAAACACTATTATCTAATATATTTGAAAAATTGCTCGCCACCTTGAAGCGAATCCATTATCGAAGGTAAATTTCGTACTTTTTTTCGTCGAAAATAGCGAAAAACATGCGACCTTTCCGAGGCGAAGGCGTGCGAGTACGACAGTATTAAAACAAAAAGCAAATAAATTAACTACATTGGTTTTAATTACCACCTGCGAGACGAGCGCTCGACTCTGTAATAAACGACGCTTCGCTACGTGCGTTGAAAAGAAACAGAAGAGGAAAAATTAAAATCGTATTTTTTTCTACGGCATTCTGTATACGTCTGGCGGAGCTACGTCTTATTCCAACATCGTATTAATTAGCAATTCGAATAATCCATAAGGTAAACAACCAATGTTGGCTTTTTAACACGCACACGCTCGTACGTCCATCTTATGCTATGTGCCGGACGCGTTGTGTAAACGACACCTCTTCTTACACATCAACATTTATCTACGCACTTTCTTTTTACACCGATTCGTGTATAATCAACGAGTAAACATGTATCGGCGCGTCCAAAACCGAGCACAGTCGAGATGAGGTGAAAAAACCCCTCGAATAACACCCTAATTCTAGGCCACTATCATATCATCCTATTCAACGGAGACATTCTTATCTACACCGAGTTGTAGCTGTAAATCGGTGCTCAGGTGCTCAGTCACCTTGTCATTTACGACTTCCAGCGTGTACGCCGCCCATCCAAATAGTTCTTTTTACCATGCTGCCATCGTTGCCTTAGAATCCACACAAATACTTGTATAGATTTGTTCATAGACGGTGTCGGGCATGAGCAATCGTGGGCACAGGTGCAAATCACCAATCAGGCAATAACCATACATCAGCACTTGAACGAACGAATAGTATTCATTAATTACGACTTTTTTGAAGCCCCCAGAGAGATTTCGGTTTTCCCATATGACGTCGGTATCCCTTCGGAAATAGTAAAATTCTCCAAAATTTCCACCCAGAAATAACCCAATTTAAAAATCTGCATAATCTTCATTCATTGTGAAAGTCGTTTGAACTGCGAACCTGCGATTTCGTAATCAATTGTTCCAGAGTTGTAAAAATCAGCACACTGAAAACTTCTAGGAATTTATCAGTCACAACTGCGAACTTTTCTAACGGTTCTCTAAAACCTTCCTTTCTTCGTGGTACTTTTTCTAACGAATTGGTATAAATTCGACCGTTAAAGTGTAGGGGAGTCTTCAAGGATGCCACCATGGGATTTTAGGCAGGGTACAATTCTCAGTTTGGTTGAAACCTTCCCCTCTATTCTTTTTATCCCGGTAGTGAGGTATCAAATGCATACCTATCCGCTCGATTAGGCTGTTAAAAATAATTTTATGGTTGAATCCCCTCTCCTCAAAGGTTATAGGCAGATAAGCATAAGCGATCTGCCTCAAGATCCAGATTTTGATGATATTTGGGTATTAGGTGGGTACCATCGAGAGACGTTCATGACCAAAATTTCAGTTTCCCCCTCCCCCCGTTTTCGAGAAATTATTTTTTTTGAAAATCAGATTTGAATTTTTTTATCAAATTACAGTTGACAGAATTAATTGAAATTTTGGTACATGATATACCCTCACAAAGGGCCTTCCATGAAAAAATCAACAACCCCATACCCCAATTTTTCCTCCTCCAAAGGGTCGTTTTCCACTTCAATCATTTTTTTAAAGTATCTGTAGAAGTCTATTCTCTTAAAAAGCAAAACAAGGCAAAAAATAACGTACAAAAGTCGACTTTTTGGATTCCAAAAAAATTGCAAAATAATCTTGAAATTATTTCAAACAAAAAATGTTATAAGATCCATCACCCAAAAATCGGTACATTCTGAGAAAAAAAAATTTTAATGATGAGCTTTAGCGCGAGCGTAATCGGTGCCACTCACTGTGTTGTAGCGTCTCGTTTACAGTTACGCGCGTTGCTGCGAAGGCATGTTACTACAGACGCGGATCCGTGCGCAACGGTGAACGAGGCGCTACCGCGTAGTGGGAAGTTTCACCCAGCGCGCGCGCGTGGTTTTTGCGCTTTTCGACCACGGCCCCGGGGAGGCAAAATTTTGAAAAAAATATATGACATTTATGGGTCAAAAATACATCGAAAAAATATGATTTGAAAATTTTGCCGAGCGATATAGACGCTTTAAAAAATAAATGAAGTGGAAAACGCCCCTTTGGAGGGGAAAAATTGGAGTATGGAGTTGTTGATTTTTTCATGGAAGGCCCTTTGTGAGGGTCTATCATGTACTAAAATTTCAATTAATTCCGTCGACTGTAATTTAAGAAAAAAATTCATATCTGATTTTCAAAAAAAAATAATTTCTCGAAAACGGGGGTGAGGTGGAAGCTGAAATTTTGGTCATGAACGTTTCTCGATGGTACCCACCAAATACCCAAATATCATCAAAATCTGGATCCTGAGGCAGATCGCTTATGCTTATCTGCCTTTGAGAGAACGTTATTCGAAAAAAAAAAGGAAATCTAATTTTTTTACATTTTTACGAGAAGCATCAAAGATACACAAAAATTCATAATTAAACAACTAAACATTTACAGTCAATTTTTCATTCAAGTAAGCTAAAACGCAAACAAATTGCTCGCACTCCCTCCATCTTATACGTCCCCCTCCCCCATATCACAATTGAAACGTCGTTTTTACATGAAAATTTTTCAAACAATGTTGTTTCTTACTAATTTTTCTACACTTTTAGTAGTTACAACATCTCTCCTCAGAGCGTCTCATAACAAAAAACGTGTATTCGCAGGATACCGCAGCCCAGTGCAATACACCTTCACCACTCCTCTCTCACCACAAAGTACTCATACCTTTACGCGTCAAGCAAATCAACGATACATTCTCCTTTCAGCAACCTCAACTTATCACGCCCTTGTACACGTAAAACGTCACCGTCAACAGTAACACTACACACGTTTTGTTATCACTCTCGAAAAAAAATTCCGTAGTACATTTAACAATAATTCGGCTCGAAAACGACGAAAGAACCTCGCGACCAAATATGTATCGAACGCCGATTAGATTACACGACTCTTAAATCACACACGATAAGAACTTCGATCGTTTATTTATAATAAAAAAAACATACGCACGCATACCATCGCGTTCGTTTGTAGCATTCACTATCTTCGCTACAAATCCATACTTTTTCGACATGCTCAGCGACGACGACGTAACATACTCAATATGTCGTCGATTATCGACGACATTTCGGCATCGATAATCCTGCTTTCGGTTCAGCGTCATCTTGGGAAACGCGTATTTAAAGGGACGCGAGCGAGGAGGATAAACTTGTTAAATAAAATATCTTGTCGGACACGCATACACGAAATATCTCGATTCGATCTCGTGTACTCGTAAATTAATACGCGGATGTTCGATTTGAAAACTATCAACGATCGTCTTCTCTATGATTTTGTCTCATGAATCCGGCCCGTTGGTTTCCCACTCGCATCTCATCTCGTGCGAATACTCCAACGAACCAATTTCGTCAACCCCCAACCCCCATTTAGCGCCTCTTTTTCATATACTTCACTTACTTCAGCATCGATCGGACTAATTACGCTTTTTGAGTATTACTCATCGAAGCATTTCGAAAATCGCGCAATCGTCGGTTCAATTAACATTCCGTTTTGATGAAATTGTAAAAACAATAATCATATCTCGAGTGTAATCGTCGTTATATCGTAATTTACATGAAATATTATCGAGGCGCGTTCGAGTCTTATTTTAATTATATTTTGGAAGCTCGCGAGTTCATTTTATTTTTTTTTCGCTATTTTACGATGTTGTTATTACTCATACTCGTTAAATGTGTACTTCCTGATCAAAAGTGAAATAAGTTACTAGTAACAGTTTAACTTATGAAACGTCGTTAATTTTTTTTTCTCATATTTGAAAATAAATTCATTAAGGTTTCGTTTTACGAGCTTAAATTAATTTTTATTTCCATTTTTTTGCAGTCGTATTCGGATACTTGACGGTTTCACAAGTGAAATAGGTCTTTTTATTTTTTGCATTTCGTTTGCATAAGATGGTGATTTTCCTCTCGTGGAAACACCTTCACACGAGAAGCATTTAAAATTGAGCTCCCCTCGAAAAATGGTATACCTCAATTAGTGGCCGAAAAAATCACTGCGTATATGCAAACGAACTTCCTCATTCAATTAGCAATTACCTTTGTTTCAAAATTTTTTTTCTCAAGTGACCCCAAGTCTGACAAAAACGTCTCAACGTGTGTATTCGCAACAATAAAGTTCATTTATATTTTTAAATAATTTTTTTTATTGAAAATATAATGCTTCAAGAAATAAACTAATATAAAGATAAAATTTAAAATTTAATTCAAGTTAGAAGCTTAATTTTTCATCTTAATTGGATTATTTGAAAAGTAAAAAAAATTACATAAAAAAACTTTACAATTTTATAACTTTTATAAATAACTAATCATTACCAAAAAAAAAAATATCATTTTTATAAAAAAAATTAATATAACAACTCTTTTGCATATATTGGTTTGCTGTTTTCAATGCATGCTCTGAAATTTTATGATTGATTTACTGCCAAAATTAATAATTTTAATAAATTTATTTAATAATTTAATTAAATTATTTTTTTCTTAATAATAGAGTATCTAATTCTATTTTATTTATGATCTAATGATTTAATAAATATCAAATTAATTATTTAAAAATTTTACTTTAATTTAAATTAATCTATTTAATTAATTAATAATCTAAAATTTATTTTTTTAATTTTCAAAATTTTGTTTAACCGCAATATGGTTTATTCAGAGGAAGGACGGGGGAAGGGGAATGAAAGATTGTAAAACTGCGTTTTTACAGGAATCGAATCGAAAGAAATAAAATACCCTCTAGGATTCCATTTCCCCTGTCAAAATTTTACTCTTGATCCTTGCCAATTTATGTTCTGTAAGAACCCGAAAATGACCACCCCCCGCGTCGTTTCGCTACCGCAATTCCATATGCCCTTAAGTTAACAATTTTTTCAATTCGTTAGTCATTTTCTTTATTTAATTTCCCCTTTTTTGATGTTTTCGCTCATTCAATCTGAACCAGAAACAAAGAACTAGAATATTTCGTCGAAACTACCTCGATTAAAATGGCAAATCCACATTAACCCATCAGCGTCGTCTCGCGTTAAAAACACCACAAACGTGAAAAAAACTAAATTAATGGTTTTCCCAACATTACAAATCCTTGAATGAAATCGAAACACCATCGATACAGCACGATCTCGCGTACGAGAAAAATTCCATTTCAAACCCCCTCACCGCTGACTACGATGCACCGTCGCCGCACGAGGACGCAGCGGACGTGCACCACGTTTTAAAAATCATGAAAAATCAAAAATTATTTTCATTATAAAACACACACCAACCTCGCTCGCGAAAACCTCCATTCTGCATCGGAAATCCCTCCGTAACGAACCCCTAAAACCGTAATTCCAGCACTGGCATTCGCCACCGTCACCCGTCACCCTCTCCGGCCATCGAAAAAACCACCCTTCACCCTTTGTCTTCGCACCGAGCGAAAAAAACCTTCGCTTTTCAACAGAGGGGGAGAGTACCCTTGGTTGCATCTTCGCGTCATCGTAGGCGCATTAGCCGTTCGCCAGGTGCTATAACACGGAACTTGACACTCTTCTACATACATAAATGAAACGCCGCAGTTATATTTCAACGTTTGAAGCATTCGGACATCAGCGATCAAAATTTCCGCATATCGTCGCGCATCCAGTTTTTACGTATTTTCCGCTAAAAATTATCGTCCTTTATCGTGCATTTTTTGCGTGTATTTTTTTTTCCGAAATAATCTTCATTTCATTGGTGATTTTTTTCGCGAGTTTCCGTAATTTTTTTGCAGTTCGCGATTGTGTTCTACCCCGCCGATTTTTCTCCTCTATTTTTCGCCCCGCAACATGATACGTTTTTTCGGCGATTTTAATCGATTTTGTGCGTTGCTTCGGTGTATCTCAGCGAATAATGCGATTTAACTCCGCGTCCATCATTGCGCAGAAAATCGCCAAGAAATGAACTTAAGGAGCCGCAGATTCGAGCATCATCCTCTACTCCTTCGTGCTAACTTAGTGTCGTCGTTTCCGCGTTTGTGTTAATTTCGCGCCAACTTCCACGTGCCGATATTATGCCCGGTTCGCGATAAATTTCAGCCACCAAGGCCACCACTACGCGAACGCGAGCCCCCCAATTTGTGATTACGGTGACTCGTTAATGAGCTTAATATTTCGGCCGATTTTTCGTCGGCATAAAGCTAACCAAACGATATCCTGGAACAATAGAAATGCTAAACGGTTGGCCGGTATTTTCGGCCTGCCGCTGATTGCGCTACTGGATGCGTCTCCTTTCGTCTTCGTAAGTATCTCGATAAAATTTCATATTTTTACGCTAAATTTCGCGTACACGCGGATACCACGCCGAGGTGTATTTTTCTCAGCGCCAGATCGATTAAACAAATGAAAAAAAAATTCATTCGCGTTACATCCGATAAGATGACCGATAACGATGATCATTTTCATCACACAAAATACAACGAGTACACACGTCACACACACACAACGCGTATTTGCGATAAACCGACGACATCGACATAGTTTCTCGCGTATTTATTTACAAGTAATATTCGACGTCTTTTTTTTTTGGTCTCTTCCGTATACTCCAAACTGTGGACTTTTATTTTTCGTAAATCGTCCGCTTGCATCATTTCGTTTTGTCTTCGCTACGAAATTAAAAACGACGTATTTATCGCCAAATACTCGTACGCGAAAAATTGTTTTTTATTTTTCGTTCATAGTCGTAAATCTCGGGGTTAAATTCCAAAATCTATTCGTCCACCATGAAACGACCGTGAAAAAAAAAACAAATATTCCTATTAATTATCAATTTAAATCGTTGTAATTTCCTCTAACAAAAGGTTATCGATACCGACGATTACAAAATACTCGCTACATGATTATTGAATAATACGTGAAAAACAAACAATTGAAACATACAATGAATCCAAAAAAGGCGCGAAAAATGTAATTACCATATATTTTTTAATTTCACAAGAAAAGTGTTGAAACAAATATTTTAAGAAATTAAACGAGTACGTTGTTGTAAATGAAATATAGATTTTTTTTCGATTAATTCATTTACGTCTTTTGGCGTTTTAATTAGTAAAATTAAAAAAAACTTCGAAGGGGGAAGCGGGAACTTTTTTTTCGTTTTTGAGTAAAACAGCCGACAAAAAAAATAACGGAAAAGGAAAAAAGCGAAAATAAAAAATCAAGAGAACGTTTCAAAGATGGATTTCGAAAAAATAAATTTCCGGATAAAAAATTTCAAAAATTACAAAAAACAAGTAACTTAAACGCGAAATTTTAAAAATTAAAAAATTATACCACCAAAAAAATTCAAATTATTTTTCTTCTTCAAGAAATAAAATTGAAAAATTATAAAAAATTACATTTTGTCAACGATTACAAAAATAACAGCTTCAAAAAACAAAAAAAATGAGTGGCATCGACTAGTAATATAGTTGAAAAAGTAAGAAAAAATCATTCAAAAAATTATCACACGTAGAAAATCATCGAACATTGAAAATAATTACAAAAATTAATTTAGTCGTTAGAATATCAATTTTTCGAAGAAAATCATCACGATTAATTAAAAACGATTGAAACAAATTAATCTATAAATGAAATCAGCGTTCAAATAAATTTCAAAAAATGGTAGCAATCGTTGAAAGGCAAGAAATTGCTAGAGTTACAGTAATTTTTCCAATTAACAAAGATTGATTACTAAATTTCTCAATTGTTAGTGATAAAAATTCATAACACGAAGCTGATCACTAAAAAAATAATAACTCAAGATCACAATTTTTTGAAAATTAATAAAAAAAATTGAAAAGTAGTGATTTTAAAAATAGATTATGAAAGCAGTGAAAAAGTAGTGATTTTTGAAAGCAGTAAAAAAGTAGTGGTTTTAAAAATGTATTATGAAAACAGTGAAAAAGTAGTGATTTTTAAACTAGTTTCATATGCAATAACACCAGAAAAATTAAAAAAAAAACAAATTAACGACAAAAAAATGATAACAACAATAAAAACATCATGACGTTTAAATTTACACCCATAATTACAAAAAATAATTGAAAAGTAAAAAAATAGTTATAATGATTTTCACGCGAAAATTTCTTTCAACGAATTTAAAACTACAGAAGTAATTTAATTCAATTAAATTTGCAATTTGAATCTTGAAAAAACTTTAACCGTATTCGTTGTTCAGTATGTGCTAAAAATATCATAATATTGAGAATTTTCAAAGTTATCATTCCCTCCTCCCAAACGCTCTTTATTCCCCCGAAAAATTAAATGTACATACATACAAATGAAACTAAACAAGACGAAATAAAAGAAAAATATAAATATGAAAAAAAAGTTGAAAAAGATCTCGAAAAAACTTCAAGCGCAGGGAATAAATTAAACGGTCAAAAATTATTACTTTTTCAAGCTTCAAAACTAAACGAATAAGCTTTTTATGACGTCACCAATCTGAAATAATGGAATTGATTTTTCCAATAAATGAAAAAATTTAGAAGAAATACTTAACCGACATGAGAATATTAAAGTCAGCATTGTAGGATACAAAATTGAAAAAAAAAAATAAAAATAACAATACAAATCACACTTAAGAAATAAAAAAAAACTAAAAAATGCGAATTCAACGAAAGAAGTAATGTTACAAAATGGGTAAAAATAAAATACACTATTTTTCAGCTCCATTAACATCCCGCCTTCACTTAGTTGGCTTTAAGGCATCTCCCACAAATCGGAAATGACGGAAAATGCCATTTTCGAAATTGCGAACGTTATAACTCGATTAATAAAACTCATAAAATTCTAACGGAACCTCAAACAACAACCAGCTTAGACCCCCAAACGAGCAAATCGATTTGTACGAAGAAACTGGTATAAAAATCGATAAAAACACCGTATGAAAAATATTGAAAAAAAAAACTAAAAACTTATAAAAATCACAACGTTGATCCATCAACCGATCACGGACTATTACGAGGAACACATTGTACCCGTATAATGTATATACATCGGTACTTAAAAAACCCTCAATTTGAACCGGTTCGAATGACAATTCGCCCAAAACTAAGTAAAAAGCCATCATTTGGAAACGACCCCGCGTATATCGGCGTCCACACGACAAAACAGCGTCGATTTGTATCCCAATAAATCACCTTCTTCGGTGATCTTCCCTCGTAGCTTCTTTTTCCAGCGATTCGACATTCTGGAAAATTTCCCAGCGTATTTTTGATAATTGTAAATCGCTTTACGATAAAGTTGGTCGACGAAAGAGGAATATTTAAATACACATCGTCGGTCTGTCGCCGTCGTATGCATTACTGGTCAACGTTCGGCACCAACGTCCATGATCGAGTTACACAGAAAGATAAAACGCTGGCGAGGCGAACGGTGGAAAAAGTATAAAAAACCGGCTGCTACCTTTTTAAAAATGTAAATTTCACCGTTGACGTAAATTTGTTTACGTTTTTTCATCCGCTCTTTCTTCAACTCCGGCCGTCTTCTTGGTTTTGTGCGGCTACTCGGACGTAAGGTATATTAAAAAACCGCCTACTGGAATTTTTTACGCGCGTTTCGGTTTCGAATCGGCCGCGGCGCTCCGTTAATTGTTCCGCTTATGGCGCTAAGCTTCGGTATCGCGTCCGTACTAGGAAATTCATCTCAGCGACGAGACCGTTTTCGGTATCTCGCGCTTTCCGATTACCGATTCCATATTGTTCGCTGGCGTCATTGTATGCGTAATACCGCGATCGCGTAAAACCAATCGACACACCTTGTTTCTATTCCCATCGCCATTATCCATCGGCATCCACGAGTACGTCTTTTGAGGAGGTGTCGAGGCGTCCGTAACCGACTCGATCGCTACTTCTTGACGCTGCGGCTACCGCAATTTCTTCGACAATCCTGCGATCCTTCGTTGCCCATCGACGCCGAATCTGGACCACGTTCGCGGATCTCCACCAGCCGCCTTCGGAGTCGCGAGACGACACCGGCGCTACGGGGGGTTTATCGATTTCAAAATACCTCCGAGCTATTGGTCAGCGTCTGTCAATCGCCGCTCCGCCGATCGTGCAGCGCCTGCGAATACCGCTACATTCGGAAAACCGTATCCGTCGTTCTCGTTCGCATACACCGAGTGATTTACGATCGACGATTAACTCGCACGCGAATATTACCCGATCTTGTATCATTTTTAGCGAATAAAATCCGAGCTTTGAGCGATGATTTTCGTGACTCCTGGCAAGATTGTTGATTTTGAAATGCCACGCTGGTGTGGTTACGTTTTTCGCTCCTTCGTCTCGCCTCGTATCGTCTGCGTAAGATGCGGAGGCGCGAAAGATTGGGTTTTTCTACCGTTAATACGTACGCGAAATCTCGTTCGTTAGGTTTGATTTGCTTCTTGCCATAATCGGTTTATTCATTCACGAACCACTCAGCAGCTCAAAATTATAAAAATCAATCACCAAATGAATCGTATTACGCTCATTTCGATTTTTTTGTACAAGATCCAAGATCCGTAAGTCGCTTTACCTCAAAATGGAGAAATTATGTACTTCGAATATTCCTAACAATTGGTAATGAAATTCAAAGTGGCTGACATCTGGTGGCGCTGTGACGAAACACTTGAAAACGGGGTACTTGAACTGTAATATGTGGCGAAATTGTAGTTTTTAAATTTTTACTCAAAAACGAGAAGGTTTTAGAAAATTTTTCATCTTTTACAAATTGAAGAAAATTAAATTTCCTACTTTTCAATATAAGAACAAGTATATTTTGACCATTTTAACGTTTGTAAAGCTCATTTTCTTCTCACTGATTTTCAGCTTTTTTCAATATTTTGAAACCTTGCATTCAAATCACTTCAAGATTAAGCCAGGAACTCACAACTTTTTGTAAATCTCCAATTTTCATAATTTTTTCCACAGTGTATCAATGATACTAAAATGCCTGCCGATAGACCAACATAGTCATAAAATAATTAAAAGTGAATATTTAAATGAAAAATTCATCAACGAAGAAAAAATTTTACAAACAATTCATGTATCTGACCTAAATTCGAGATAATTTTCATGCAAAGTTGCAAAACGATGAAAAAAGTTGAAAATCAGTGAAAAGAAACGAGCTCAACAACCTTAAAAATAATCAAAACGTAATTGTTTCTATATCAAAAGATAGGAAATTAAATTTTCCTAAAATTATGGAAGATGAAAAATTTTCTAAAACCTTCCTCGTTTTTGAGTAAAAATTTAAAAACTACAATTTTCTCATATATTAGTTCATTGTATCCCATTTTCAATATTTCTTTGCAGCGCGCTCTATGTATCGTTTCATTGCCAATTGTTTGCGAACAACCCTTCCTCTTCAAATAAATAATTTTTAAAAAAATGGAAAAAATTCAAACACAAATCAGGACTTAAACAAAAGAGATTCTGAAAATTTTTCAAATTAATCGTTCCAGAACAATTTGTTTTGTTTAAGAAATCGTTCTATTCTTCGAGAGAATCATTCACGAACGAATTATTTTCCAAAATGTTGATCGAGGGAGGGATTGACGAAAAATTTTGTTCGAATCATTTGCTGAAAATAAAATAAACGATTTGTTTCATTGACAAATTACTCAACTCTTCCGCAGAATTACTCACGAACGAATAATTTGCAAAAATGTTTCTAGAAGGAAGGAGGGGGAAATGAGATGACAGTCACCTCTTTAACGATAGAATTGAACGAAAAATTTCGTCGTTCGAAAACGATTCGAATTACTTTTTCCGAAATAAAAAGGGCGATACTTAATTCAATACTTCGAACGGCGGATTTTCGACTTGAAAACTCACCCTTCATACGCTTAAATTTGAGATATGTTACTTTGAATCGTTCCACCTCCCTTCTTCTTCCCCCTTTACCACAAATATTCTTCGCGAATCGATTCAATAAATTAAATTCTTATATTGGAATCGAATCTAGGCATTATCGGGTCAATTATTCAAACACGAATCCCTTTGAATGATTAATCTCGAGGAAACTACGCCGATTCTCACGCCCTCTTCTTCCCCTTTTCCATTTATCGATTTATTCGCGCACGACTTACGTCAGTCATTCGAATCAAATCGTCCATCTACGAAAATTTTTACTTTCGTGATGGAATCTTCTCGACATCGTTTGTCTGCACTCGCGCAGCAATTTTCACGTATCTTTTAAATTACCACTTAATTGAATTTTTTACTCGCCATCTAATCATTCATACTAACCACTCTCGAATGCAGTTTTTGGGCGAAAAAAATCAAGCCTTCTGGGCACATAAGCAATCAATCGAACAAACGATAATTACGAGTTAATCACGCCGAAAAGGAAGTAATTTAGTATTTTTCCCTAATTGGAATTTATTCTCAGGTATAAACCCTCCAACGGCGATAAAATTTTGCGAAAATGCGTTTTTTTTTCCTCTTTCGTTATTTCACGACCGTACGAACCGTACCGAGTGCACTATATGCATCGCGTACTCGTAATAATATCTGAGCCGAGGAATATAGAGTACAGCGGACTCAGAGGGGTAATTTCAAGGCTAACGGTAATTTATGTTCTGAAAATGGTAATATATTACGGATAAAAATAATCGCCCGGCACTGTTTAAATTATACGATTTTCTCGGATCGACGCCGCGGCTCGCGATTAGTACGCGCGAGGAGGCGGCCGAGAAAAAAAATCACTTGATGCGCGAACGTGAAGTTACTTGGAAAAATTATCGAACGATTTTCAAATAATTAAAAAATTTTAACGATCACGACTCAAATGAAACCTTGAAAATTGCAGCGCGCGTTTTCGCTTGAAAAGCGATCTTCCTCTGGCGTGACTTTTTTGAAAAAAAAAAAAACAACAAATTCGACACGCTCACCGTCCTTTTCTTCTTTTTCATACTGAAATCGCCGAAAATGGACAATCCTTCCATCTTTAGACCTAAATTACTATGTCCGGAATTGAAAGAAAAAAAGAACGCGTTACAATTCAAAACCGCTAAGTTGAGTCCACCCGAAGAAGGCCAATGGATTCACGAAGTCGACTTTTTTGACCCGAAATGGGAAGCATCAACGATGCGCGCTCTTTCTCGCATATTAATTACCTCCGTAATCCTCCATCTTATTGTTCGGAAAAATTAAATTTTATCTTAATCTCTACACCGCGTGAACGAATTTCCTCGCGTAAGAATTTCCGCGCCGAATCTTTCGAAGGGGCGGATTATAAAATCTGATAAACACGCCGCCTTATCGAGATTCGATTAACGCTTTTTTCGACGTCATCGCGCGTTAAATTCTAATTTTCCTATTTTTTTCCAACACCCAGACAGCTTCCCGTCAACGAACGAAAGAAAACCCTCTCGTTACAATGTTACCAATTAACATCTGGATAAATGTTTGAGCAGTTTGTCAAAATTCTACCTCGTGTCTGCCCTCTTCTCACGTACTTTTTTTCTCCCAACCACCGAACCATCTGATCGTCGCTCAGTGTAAATAATATACTCGAAAAATACGTTGACAAAAACCTTTCGCTGCGCTCTCATCCTAATATACTGACAAATCGATACGTGTACCTTTCAAAACACCGGCGAATATAATAAATTACTTTTGTCGCCGGTCCTAGTAATTAAAGGTAGAACCCGTCAAGCCGCCTAGATAACCGATAAGTTTATCTCGCCTGTGCCCATAACGTATTAGCCCAAGAAACCTATACCACTCTTTAATTCCTACTCTCTACTTTTTTTTTTCCTTTTCCAAAATTTATATACCATTTTCGAATTTATATTCGGACTTATCGTTAATTATATATTCGTCGTTGGCGTCAAAAAAAAAAACATATAGTCGTCGGCCAATAGTATAGCACCGTATAAACAGGCTACCGAAGATTTTTCAAAGCCGAAAATATACATTATACTCAAATATATACGATACCTATATTCGCGTCTAATAATTTATGACACCCGTTTTAATAATTTTAACGCGAATAAATATTTATTCGCGAGCGATCTTCTTCTTTCCTCTCGTTTAGTTAATTGATGTTTTACTTCGTCCTCTCGTCCCTTCTCTCATCGCCGTGATTTATTTGCATCTCATTTTTAGCTACGATCGCATCGCTACCTGAAATTTTTGCAATAAATGGACGATTTTTCACACTACGCGGACAAAAAGAACGAATCGTAGATAATTGAAAAAACCAAAAAGATGATGAAGAAACAGACGGTATAACGTTTCGAGCCAGAATTCAGCGACGGAGGGGAAAGGAGATTCCAGAAAAATTGAAAATTTAACAACGCGTCTAATTGACTCTACAAGCGTTTAATTAAATAACGTTAAATGAAGAGGTCCCAAATAAGTCTCCTCACTACTACTAAGGCACTTTTTTGCATACGCTGAAGCTAAAGCTTAAATTATTATGCGGATTTTTATGACTAAATTCAAGCTTTTTTGCAATATTTCGAAAAGTTGAGACCGTCGAGCGTATATGAAAAAAATTACTACTCAAAATTTGCTTCTCTCAATCCGCGCAATTTTTGTTTCAACAATTTTCACCTTGGGTTAGCCCCTCGTTTACAAAAATTTCTTTCCATAGGAATATTTTTGAATTGAAGTTTCCAAAATTGAGATTTTTCAAATAATTCAAAAATGTCAGGAGAGATTTAAAACATCCGAATACAAGAAATATCCTACTCTCGGTTCCCTAAAAAATATTCGTACTAAATAGAATACTACATTATGCAAACGAACAGCTACGCGGTTGCAAAAGTTCGTTGAGCAGCTGCCTAAATTTCATAAAATTCCATAAAAAAGCTTATATCGAAGAGAACTTTATAACTTTCGTATATAAAAAAATTGCAGACACAAAAAATGTTCCTTTTAAAACTTGCAGCGAGTTTTGGTTCAAAAAGTTTTTTCGTAAATCACCCCAAGTCTAACAAAGACGCCCCAAAATAAGTATTTCATATAAATGGTTAAATGACGGTTTACCGTTTTCAATGCGTGCCATGAAATTTTGTTTCTTTTTTCAGAGGAAGGGGGAGGGAAGGTAAAGAGTTACACAAAAATTCTGGGAGCTCTTGTAGATACTCAGCACAGCACCAAAAGATCCTCACAATAATCCCTCCAAACGATTTATTTATTCAAATCGACAGAAAAAAATCCCCCCCCCCTCGAAATCCTCCGAACATTCAAGTCTCGATGCTCGTTTCGCGATACTTGAGCGTTGAAAATTCGTATAACCCACAAAAAATATCCCTCCTTGAGTTCATTTGAGGTCATTCAGCAACGTACCTCAACCGAAATCATTACCGCACCGAAAAAGGAACACTCGAAAACCCCAGACGCCCAACACATCAATCATCGCATCCAATCACTGCGGAGCATCGGTAATTATCTAATTTACAGCTCAACGTACCTTATTATCGAGCTTGCGCTACATTTTCACCGTAATTAACACGCGCAAAGTGTAAATTCCGACATACGCGAAGGTTACTTAGTATCGAATCCTCAAGAAGAAAAAAAAACAACGTTTACATTGTCTCGCGAAAAACGTCACAACCTCCGCAGGATTAGAAAGCGTCCCGTATCCAAAAAAATGGAGGCCAATTGGTGAATTTCCAATAATCAACGATCTCCGGTTGCTAATCCGGGCTCGGGAAGAGGACACATCGAGGAAAATCTTTCGTAATCCTATTACCGCATTAATACGGCGCCTCGTACGTATAGCACGATGCATCGTACTCGGGCCACGAAGAAATACCATCTTACTCGACGTAGCCGTCGGCCGGGATGATTTACGAGCACAGGTAAACCACGGCGGTCTACCAAAAACCTTATCGCATTACATAGCAATGGGTCATCGGGTTTGTACGGTACCCAGAGAGACGTTGCACATGCAGCCGATCATTATCTTGGAAACGGAAACCGAGCGGCTACCCTAATTTGAGAAGCGACTGCTTTCACAGCTTGAAATTTTATTTTCTTTCATTGTTTACATAATAAATGTTTCCCTTTTCTCGCGTCTCTCGTCTTTTTCGCTTTCAAACGCCTCGTTATGTACCTTCGCGCGCTGGCCAGATGATCTAATTAACCGTTCTTGGTTCCTTATGGCATTTCGTTAAGGTAATTTTCTCGTAGTCGGGTGCGAGTCGAATTACTTTTTTTTAAGCAATTTTTCAAACGTAAAATGAAGCTTTTTTACGCTATTCCAAGCGTATACAAATCACTTACAAGGCTCAAAGATCTTGAAAGGCTTGATTGCTCCTTCGATATTTGAGATAGTGAATACTGAAAATGGCCAAATTCGAAGATCGTAGCATATTCCACCGAATAGGTCGTATGTAAATTTTGCCCATCTCGTATATCAACCGAATCACCGAACTTGCACACTTATCAATAGCTCTCACTTCCTAAATACGCGAGATAGGGGAAAATTATAAATAACTAACTTTTATAGCTCTAAAAATATGCAACAAAATAGGTCAAATGTAAATTTTTTCCATCTCGTACATGCAAAGAGTTACTAAACTTTCAAACTTTTCGACCACTACTTGCTCCACATAAACGCCACGCAAGGATCATTAAAAAAAAGCTTCGCAGCACATTCAAGCCGGGTTTTTCATGTGCGTAGTACTACAATACCACCACAAAGAACCATTTTTCTAATTGTTCTACATGAGGTAAGATTGAAAATCGTTAAGAGACCCAAAAATCATGGTTTTTAAGGCTGAAAAGGGCTGGAGGGGAGGTGAAAGGACGATAATTCCCAAAAAGCACTATTCGGACACCCACCACATGTACATGCTGAAGCACGACTTCCTAGGTAAATTTAGAGGCGGGGGCTGCAGCCACGACACAAAATTTTTCAAGGCCAAATAAAGGGGCACCTCCCCTCCTAAATGGTTTAGGACCCTGATTTTTGGGTATGTTGTACATATTTTGATGCTCTATGAAATGGTTTATGTTTTAGTCGTTTTTGCTTTTTTCACATCACCCCTCCCCCACCTCCTTGAAAAAAGTGACTTATCTGAATTCAGATCAAAGGTCATCCCCACTTCGGTCGCCAAGTGGACTTGCCAGAAGACCCCTATTACTTGAATTTGAACTTTTTTTGTTGAAACCCACCCGAATAAAACGCCAAAAACAAATTACAATAGATATGTATAAAAACTGAAACGGTCAAAACGGACTCCTGAGTTCCCAAAACAAACTTCAAGTATGGTCTACCGCTCCCCACCTCCCAGCGACTGATACAACGAAATAGCCTTGTTTTTTATTTAAAAACCCAGCTAATAACCGATATTCCCCAACATATTCTCTTGGATTAATAAAATGCAAATTTGTCTCATCTCGTTTATCACACGAGTAATCAAATCTTGCATTTCCCCTTTAATGTTCTTTTGAATACTAAAATTTCCAAACCAAAAATTCATTCACTGCTCAATCCATCACATCGACATTTATCCTCCAACAGATCTCCCGAAACTTCATCCACACAAGCGCCTCACAACCATTCGCATATCTGTGGCCATCTCGCTCTTGACAGCTCATCTATGGTCAATAACCTCGTTGACATTCAGACATCTCGACGAAGGACAATTTCAAGTATCCCAGCAAACAATCTCAATCGCGCGTCGAACTTCGGTAAAATTTGCGCTCCTGTAGCAAGTTCCCAATCGAAAACGCCACCATCTTTCGCCTCGCTCATCTGCTTTCCACGGCGGCATTTACAATATCATTAAAATTCCGTAGCATCGATTTATCGATTACGTCCGCGTACCGTTGATTATCTGGCCAAATAGATTGGTCAATGACAAATGCGTAATAATTGAGGCGATAAGCGCGGCCACATTTCTCCGATCGTGGCACGTTACTAGGACACCATCGCCGGTATACGCTCAGACTACTTTTATAAAAACGAGATTCCGTTTTTTCAAACAGGTTAAAAGGTCCGCGCATCGCGCCTCCGTCCCGACAAAGCGTTATGTAAAGTGAAAAAAAAAACAATTTTTTAATACCATCTTTTAAATGCAACCTGTCGATTATTTTTGATGGCGAGAAAATGACGCCTTAACGAGTTTCATCGATTAAACCTTTGCTTATACGTGCATTGCTCGAATGGGAAAAAAAGAAATAATCGAATCCGATGGTACTCCTTTTCTCACCTCCCTCCTGTCTTCATTCATAACACGTCTGATTTTCGTTTATCGTCGTAACTCTTCGCGACGTCGTCGTCGTGTCGTAAGCACCGATTCCTTTTGTCCTTGAAAATCTCCACCCCACTTTCGCGGTATATCTCAACATCCAAAGATCCGATAATTTTCAAAATTTTCGCTTTCACACGTGCTCACCGACACGACTCGAATACTACAAAGCAAACAAAAAGAAAGCGTAACAACCGTAAAAATATTTTTCAACGTCGATATCGCTCGATAACCCATTCAACCGCGAGCTTTACTCCTTTTTCGTTACGATTTCTCACTACTCCACCGACAACGACAAATCGCGATAACGTAGAAGTACACCTCTACAACGTATTCGATTAAGAAGCGTATCTGAAATACGTCATCGGCCCCATTGTTTCAATCAACAGTCGTTAATTCACACCATTTTTCGTATTCGTATCAATTCGACGATGCCCACCACCCCGACTTTTCCTTTTCGAAGCTCATTCTCTTCTTGCTTCTTCGTGAAACCAAAGAAGAATCGCACACAAACCTCGCTCGATTGGTTATTTGATCGTTACCAAGGTGGCATTGCTTTGGGTGTCCCTCATCCCAAGAGGTATCATCGCCGTAGACAAGCAAACGCATCTTCGCAGGTCTGAATGAAACAAACGCCTCCGTTGTAATGCAGAAACACATTTTTCAAGAGGACGCGTGTTCATAAAAGAGAATCTACCGCATCAAATCCTTCTTTGCATCTTCCCATAGTCGATTCCGTATTCGATTAATCATCTGAGAATTTCTCCTCAAAGTTGGTTTCTTTTTAGACCAGAATTTCCCTAAATTTTCATCCCACATGCGTCCCCGTTCGATCTCATCACTGAAATAAATTCCCAAAAGACCTCTACTCGACGTCATAATTACAATTCTTATCAAAACCAAGACACACTACTTCACACCAGCACCACTAGCAAGATAAAGAAGACTTGAAAACAGTAAAAGCTCCACATCTACCTTAAAACCTCAAAATAAACCCTCCTACTTATCGCACAACCCAACCAACCCCTCAACCGACCCATTTCACACCCCCCAGAAGACCACCTTCGCACGCAAAATCGCTCAACTGCGTTATACAACGCGAATAAAATCAGCCACAGAAGCAAGAACGCGCAGGGCGGATCGAAACAATAGCAACGATTTCAACGAAGATTGCAAAATTCAATTTCAACGCAGAATTACCTAGTTCAATTATACGAAAGCAATGATTCATCGTCTCACACCGATGACCTCGGCTCGTATAAAAAAATTAAAAGTCCAACTAAGGCTTCGATTTGAGGGCGTTCCAACGCTCTTCGTGATCTAATCGACTGGCGCGAAAATATTCGGCTTAATGCCGCGACTTTGATCACGATGCGCAAAATTTATCGTCCTTGTAAAAGGCTCAAATTTCAATTAGGTCAAGGTCGCCAGTCAACATTCGGCCAACGCCCCTCGATCTCGTAGTCGCTATCGAAACCCCCAAATTTACGGAACCCGTCATCGAAATCCGAATCGACGTTCATTTAATTACCGCGTTATCGAACCATAAGTAACGTAAACCACGTTAAATTTTTTTTTAATTAAACGTTGCAACGCCACGACTTACGCGATAAGATAATTCGAGAATTTAATCGCTTTTTTTTCGCGAGCTACAATATTGATTGATTTACAATGCGTGAAAATTCACACGTTACGCGAAAACTACACCATCGATCTTTCGCACGTACGAAGTCTACGCGGAAATGAAGACAAACGTCGAATTACCACCCTTCGTGATTTCTTCATTATCGCATCTCTTTTCCAACATGTCTCACGTCTCGGCACGAGGGTACGAAGATTAAATAAAAAATATGTAAACAAGCTTCTCACATACTTACATAATGATACATATATTACAAGTAGTCACCCGGCGAGTACCACTAAATTACATCACATTTCCCCCACCGCCTCACTCCTCCTATGCTCAACCCGAATAAAAAAAACTAAAAAAAATACCCTTCAACGGCGCGACTTTTTACATCTCGTACATTAATCGTGAAACCTCTCCAGGGCCGATTTCCTGCAAGATACAAAACCTAAATTCCGTCGAATTTTCGAATCTTTTAATTCATAATCTATGCGTGAACCCTGCATACACATCCGTTCCAAAATTTCAAGTCGCGTCGAAACTTCGAGGAAAAAAATGGAAAAAACGAGCTCCCTAATTATTCATTTCGTTCGAACATCGTCGCGGTAATTTTTTTCACATTCGATGCGGGTTTTACATATACAAAAGGTCGCATTTTCCTCCTTTCACCATAGAAAATCAAAAGCGATTAAATTACGTTACAACATTGCCGACATTTTAATCACGTTAATTGGTCGACCTCGAGGCCGTAATTTCATTTTGAAACCAAACCGTTGAGTTGGTTTTATTCGATTAATAAACTTGGAGAATCTAATACCTTTATCGAGAAGCATTACGTATTGTTTCGCGTGATTTTCGAAACGTACGGTAGCGTAAAAAATGTATGTTTTTTTTCTCGTTACCGATGCAAAGTACACAATGTTGCGGTAAATAATTACGTTTACGTTATAACTTTCCTTTCAAACCAAGTGAGAAAATGTAATACGAAAATAAAACAAAAAAGATGTTTTCAAAAAAAAGCAGCAGCAGCGTAGTCGTTGAAATGATTAATCGAATGTACATACAATAAAGGCTTTTAAAAAAGTTTGAAAATCAAGAAAAGAAAACATAATAAAATTAAAATAAATAAAATATTTAAAAAACGTAAAGTAAAAAATTATAAGATCACAATACCATGTAATGAATAAAATTATTTTCACGGAACTACTCAAGAAACTAGTTGCTGCAGAAAAAAAAATCAATGAAATTTTACATCTTTTGTAATTTTTTCAAACAGAAAATTCAATTAATCGCGAAAAAGTTAATTTATTTATTCAAAATAAAAAAAAAATAAAACAAGTAAATAATATTAACCGCACGTAAATACACCACGATACGAGAAAACGCCTAAAAGTAAATATACAAATCAGGGGTAAACGGATTTTCACGCAAAATTTTCCACACATCCATCCAACCACTCCCACAAAAAACACAAACAAGTTCGTACTAATGAAAAAAATAAAAAAAATAAAACAAAAATAAAGATAAAGTACCAAAAAACAGTACAAAAATATCGAACCGTTGTAAAACTTCCTCAACGCTTAACCCTTCACATCCATCTCACCCCTTCGCACTTCACCTCGCCACCTCGTCATTTTCAATCAATCCGACAAATCAAACACGTGTAAATAAAGTAGGTCGTCTGAAGTGATTTTTTTTAATACCCATTATCCGATTAGAACGAAACCTCATAACTTCCTAAGTACAAATATTTTAAAATCAAAAATACACATTGCGTCAAAGTGATAAAAAAATTTTATCTTACGGATTCTCGGCTCGATGCTCGATGTTTAAAAGTGCATTTACCATTTCACACCGTTGCCGGCGCGCGTTCATAAACAAATCATTATAACGTGCTGGCGCGATAACCTTTTGGCATAATTGTTTCGGCCGATTATGGGAAATTATTTCGTAATACCGCGAGAAACCCATTCATCTCGTATGGCCGTTCAAAATGGCGGCATATTCAAACGACTTTTTATCGTCGAGGCGCCACCAACCACTTCGTCGTCTCTAGAGCGATTTTTTTTTCATTTTCGTTTTCTATCCAAGGTAACACGCGTCCTTGTTAGTGAAATACACGTGTTTTTTTGATGAAGAACGTAATGTCATTTCGTGATAACTCCTTCGGCGCGGTGGATAGGCAAAATTTTCATACAACAAATTTCGTCCATCTCAATTAGTACGTATACTGTACAAGAAAAGGTTCTCTGGAATTTCCCATCAACTTTCTTATCGAAGCGGTTGCAGCGAAGCTAGATTTGAGAGATAGATTCGAGCATTTTAGGTGACGTGGTTTGAAGAAAGATACGCTGAATATGCCCATCGACTCTTGTGCAAGAGAAATCATCCGACAGGAAAAAATTCACCCCATCGTCTCGAACACATCATCCCTCATCCTTCATGCTCTTTCTCATCGACTGCTTTCCACATCTCACACCAGGATCTGCATCGACACATTTCACATTTCAAACAAAAATCACTCGCTAGAAAGTAGCCACTGAAGTGGTCGAAATTACACCAAAGTGGCTTCTACGTTTTCGTAACTTTACGCCCATAAATGCTTTTAAAAAAACGCGACCAATTCCCAACCGGAATTTCAGATAAGTTATTTAGCAACCACTGAATTTCGTTACTCTTATTCCGAACTTCTTTTTCATTATATGCAGAGCGGTAACAATATTTTAAGATATATTAAAAAACCTGGGTGACACAGTAAATGGAGATTACCAACATTAATGTTACATGTATTTCGTTCATAATGGCTTTAAATTATTTCGATAAATAACCACCGGAGATCGGAATGTTGTGATGGTTTCCGAACTACTGCCATAAAATTATCGACCGGTAATTATTTTCTTTTTTACTTCCACATTTAACATAAATGTATACTGGTTTCCTTTATGTATAAGTTCTCCTATTTGTAAGGCGAACAGACGCTCGAGAAAAAAAAAACTATAAAATCATTCAGTAGGTTTTACATTCTGTTAAAAATTATATTAAAAATGGAACCGCGCTCGTATCGAGATTTTTTTTCACTTCGAAATACGTACACGCATTCATTGATAAATAACGTTGAGATTTTAATCGAGTTAAATTACCCAGTGACTCACCGCGTTTAGCTCTCCTGTTTTTTTCTCTCTCTCTCTACTTCGAAGCCTATATACGAATTCGATTATGTTATCAACGCGTAATGCCCTCTCATACTGAGATTTCCATCGATTCGATGCACCACAGACAGAATAACCTTTTGATTAACATAATCAATTAGGATGTTACAAAGCGTACAAAATAAAGCTACGTGATGCCAGCGTCACATAACTTTTCGTACATTTTCAATTTACAATTATTGCTTTCCCCAGAAAAAGAAAAGATGCAAAAATGGACGAAAAAGGTGAAAAAATAGCGAACAAGTCGCCAGCTAGTCGCTGATCACAATAGTGGTTTTGCTTTTATATTTACATAATATTCGAAAATTGAAAATTTCAATCAGAATACTTTAAATATTAATGCAAGCATGAAAGTTTTTGATACATTTTAATTTACTATTATTATTTTTTAAAATTAGAAAAATTACTAACGAAGTAATTCTCTCCTACGATTTTAATAAAAATTCAATATACTTGTATCTAAAAATTTGGAAAACTCTTTACCTCCTAATTAAAATATATTTGATGACTTCTAAGAAATGTCAACAACTCGGATTTGATAAAAGATAGATTGATATTGAAATATGAATTTGAACGATTTTCAAATAACAAAACTAAGCAATATTTCTTTCTAGTATTAACAAATTTACACACTTGAAAATATAAATTTGTTATTATATAAACATCGGTTTATTGAAGCAGGTATTTAATTCCTATTATTACTTCTTACACGGTTATTGGTGACGATGAAAAATTTAATTATTTTACCTAGAAATTTAAGCAATAAAGATCGTTGATTAGCGTTTAAGAAACAACAATCGCTGATTGATTGAAAGTTATGGGAAAATATGAAAAAAAAAAAATGATTGCAATAGGTCTTCTATGCTGTAAGCAACAAAAACCCTGAAAAAGATGCAAAAATGGAGAGCAAGGATGCAAAAATGAGGGGAAAAATTAAAAAACAGAGAACAACGATGCAAAAATAAAGAACAAGGATAAAAGATGCAAAAATGCTGAATAACAATGCAAAAATATCAAAAGACAGACGAACTTTCATCTCGTATAAAAGTCACGAGACATCCTCCCACTTGTGCAATACAATAACCTCGAAAACCCTCAAAATCCTCGAGAAAAAATTCCAATTATTTCCACCTTCCAACCGAAATCCGTCTCGTAACGTAAAAGAGATAAGCATTAAACCAATATTGCTTTATAATTACCGTCTAGATAGCTTCCAAAAATACGTTTTTCCCTTTTTTTTTCTTTATTGACATAGTTAAAATGTATCCGCGTTTTTTACCCGTCGTTTATATCGATATTTGGTCAATACTTGAATTTAATTGTAGACCTACTTAAAAACGTATGGTAGTTTACACACTGGGTAAATAACCCGCCACCCATCAACGCAGCTCGAGAGGCGTGAGGGAGACGACGCTATCATTTATTTGAACTACGATTGCGACACCATCGAGCTTTCTATACACGCGCATCGTCATCCAAGTGCGCTTTCATCGGGCCCGTTGCCTAGTACCTGTCAACTTATGCAACTTCAATAACTTCCCACAATAACCCCTTCGACCGTCATTACACGTTTAGTAATCGATAATGCATCGCACGTGGGGTACCCCATACCGCCTCCCCCCCCCACCGGTCAATCTTCGACACACGCCGTAACTTCGCTATCCTTCTCATACACGCGATCATCTCACAAGCATTCCGAGTCATTTTTCAATAAAAATAAAAAAAATCCTCGTTAATTGCTCTTTCAAGTTAACGTTAATTCGTGACGTTGAATTCGCTCGTTTTCGACTTTCTCGTTTTTTTTTCACTCATTTTTTCAACGTTTTAATTTACGATTATTGAAAATTTCCTAATTTAAATCACGACTCCGCTAAAACATCTTCGTTCGATCACGAGAATTCCACCAAAAATAAACGAAATCGTAACCGAGGTAGTATATCTTTTTGTAATTACTTCGTAGTAATTTCTACTCCATAAATTACGACTAAATTATCAAATTCGAATCTAAATCGACAAATCGCGCCATATTTCCCATCTCCGCTCGAATAATTCCGCCAATACCGAAATTCGACATCGATAACACCTCGAGAATCCACCGACCGGAAATTACCGCCGCACAAATCCTCTCTTCGAAGGATACCTCCGTCTTTTTTCCGTGTAATTTCCATTCGCTAATTGGTATTTACCAATTGCGCTCGATGGGATCGGTAAACCTTTGAGATTCTCACTTGTTGAAAATCACTTCCTAAAACACGTCCACTCGTTCGTAAACGCCTTGACCTTTACATTTGACTATATTTACGCGTCGTCGTCGTCGTCGTCGTCGCCGCCGAAGTGTGCTCAAATGTAAATACACCATTGTTCGCGTCCTAGCTGACCTTTACCACCATTGTATCTACGTGTATTCTGCACATATACTTAAGCCAAATTCAGAGATGTCTCCGATCACGGTCGTCGTACATCGCGCCGGAACCGCGTCCACTTGGCGTCGAGTGTTTCCGCACTGTACCGTTTCATGGATTCTCGAATGCGTCATCTTAATTGCCGCAGAATACGACGGAATCGTCTCCGCGCAAAAGTTACAGCGCAGGTGAAGTAAAAAACAAAAACGATGGCTGAGCTGGTGAAAACAAAAAATAGCTAAATTTTACACTCGTAAATTTCCTCATTTTTAAAATAAATTTTTCAATTTACCTCCTTCGATTAATCGTTTCACCTCCTGCACCCACCACTCAAACCTCCTCGCACCCACCACCGGCGAAATAACCTCAACCACTCCGCGTTTCCACATCATTATGCTAATTACATAACCACCTGTATCGTCAGACGGTCATTACTTCGGCATCGATCATCGAAAACGTTAATTAAAACTTAAAAAAATATTTTAATCACAATAAATTAGATTTTAATTACTATCTCGTTTCTTGTATGTTCGCAGGTTACCAAAGCTTGCCGTTTTTGTCAACTTGGTTTGCCTATTTATGGTAAGTATTCCACAAAATCTACCTTTTGACCAACGTATCGCCAACACCTCGCTTCGCAGCCTAGACCCATATAATTAAATTTTTCGTCCTTTAAAAAAAAAGATAATAAAACATAAGGCTCATCGTACCGAAGACCTACACGATTAATCGCATTATCTAAGCATCGCTTTTCACCTGCGTCCAATACGACACCGCCAGAAATCACAATTACCCGCCAAAAAAAAAGATAACGAGTTGCGTTACGTTTAAAGTTGATTCTTGACCAAAAAAAAAACCACTCGCACACCTCGTAATAGTTCGCAGTCCAACCAGTTTAGAGTTTTTTCCATCTCATATAATTATATAGCCTTCGATAATAATCTAGAAAAATTTCTCGCGCTTACTGAAAATTAATTCGAATCGATTTTTAAGTGAGACCATTTATCACTTTAAATACGACTCCGCTTTACGTGTACACGTTATACGTACATCAGACTCGATTCTCTATCGTTTCGTATAGCCTCCTTCTCGTCCGTATTAACTCTGTATTTGCATAATACCGTACGGTGTATAGTACACCTTAAAGTATATACGTGCTGCGAACTTCGTACGGATTCTTTTAAAGTTTTAAAAAAAGAACGCACACGCGTACAAAAACGTACACATACTACGAGGAAGTTGTAGAAATTATACGCGAGCTTTGGATGCGTCATATGGCGCGAACGTGTCGCCCATACTCGAGAATAATAATTTATTACCGCGATTTCAACCTCAACGAAGACTTACACGATTAATTGTTATTCAAAAATGACTAGACATGTCTCGACATCGGGCGCCGCCGTTTCCACAAGCGCAAACACGAATAGTCGAGTAACGAAAATAACGCGGAGGCGGCATCGCAAAGTTCAGCGCAAAAGCTCCCGCATCCGGCGGCCGGGTTCGCGCGTAACGGTCGCAAAATGTCGAGTTTTGTCGTCGAGCTCGAAGTAGGATTTCTCTTTCGTTTAACTTCGACAAGCAAATACGCGAAATTTACGACGAAAAGTTTTCAAAGTAATGAGAAGCGAAACGCAAATGAAGCGAGGAATGGTAAAACAGGCTGAACGTGTCACACGTGGCTGCTTTCAGGAATTCGCACGGCGTTTTACAATTTTTTACACGTGTCAACAACACGTGTATAGGGTGTGACACGTGTCCAAAAACGCGAGTTTATGGTGTGATGTGTCAACGACACGTGTTTAAAACGAGACACGTGTCACCGGCACAGTGCATATCACGGCACGTGTCAACACCGTGTGTTTACATTACGGAACGTGTTTATATCATGACAAGTGCCATTACCACGTGTTTATGTCCTGACACGTGTCACTCGTACCTGTCACATGTTCTGACACGGGTCACGTTATGAGATGCGTGTCATGCAGATAACCTAAACATAGCTTGACGTGGAATGTAGCATCTGTGACTGCCGCAGTGTGTATTGTGTATGATGGACACGTGTTTTTCCAAGCTTCAAGCTATTCCATTCCGTAGGTAGTATTTCCTATTCCTTGCTCCAGCCTTTCGCTTTACTGAAATCGATCAGTTTATATTTCTTCTAGTCATCGATGAATGGTCACAGCTTCCGACTTCTCAAAGATTCCCTTAGTTGAAGAATTTTCTCCATGTACCTTTCGTTTGCTTGCATAAAAGATGTTAGAAGCTCAACGAAATTGTTTTATTTATATGAACAGCCTAATTTCACAATTTGTTGACCATCTTGCACTTCACATTGTCGTCAGCCAATAGCATCACATCGTTTATACACTTTGCAATCACTGTCCAGTTTTAGGGCCAATAGTAAAACGTGCTGTTTGAGACACATGTCACCTAAATTCACACGTGTCATTAGTATTTCAACGCGTGTCAATAATTTAGACACGTGTCACCATAATTTTGACACGTGTCACTTGATTGTTGACACGTGTAGGTAAAATTTTAACACGCTACAATTTTTTACACGTGTTATATTTTTTACATGATGTAATGCTTTTTTTTATTCATATAAAAGTTTTTTTAACACACCAGACATCCACGTTGGCTCGCATCTCAACAAATCTGAACCATTTTTGACACGTGTCGCGAAATACATCGAACTAAAATAAACCTCTGACTTTATAACTTTACTCGGACGCTTTCTACGAGTACTTCAACTTCTTCCCACATCTCTAACTGCTCGCTTCTCACTCTCGTTTCAGATATTGTTAAAGTCATCACGTTGTGTTAGACTATACAACGATTGCAGTAGCCAGAACATAGCAGTCGATCGCAAAGGACGTGTTTACGCTCGAGACAATCCTTCGCAAGTTTACCGTAAGTATTTTCGCATTTCGTATTAAAATTAGGTTAATTGAAACCACGGCATCCTAAAACGTCATCTCGTCAACCAAACTCGTCCAGCATCTACGGCCACTCCCAACAGGGCGAACTCTTTTACGCGGCTACCTCGCATCTCCTGCGACCACCATACCGCTCGCTCGGTCTCGTAATCGACGTCTTTTCGCGGTAGTACAGACGCATATAAACAGTCTAAAAACATTATTTATCGACTATCAGCAGCGTACTTCAGCGGAATAATCGCCTCGGCGTGTATACGCGAATTGTTTTTTTTTCCCTGTCGTTTCATTGTGTTATTTCGAGTACTACATATCGGCCGAGAGGGCAGCGACGACGGCGACGACGGTACCGCACCATAACGTCGGTATTTGTGTATAGCAGTATATATGCATATACACGTACGCTATAAAACGGTACATCGCGTAACCATATTTATTATACGGGGACCCGATGAAGCCACCCATTGAGGTGCGCTGGCGTTACATCGTATTTTAATCCAAACGTCCGTTTGTTTTATTAATGCGCATAAAATTCTATATTAGGTATGAAATATCAATTAGTATGGTAACCGATGCGATGGCTAATAGAAAACTTGTCAAACCCTTCGGGACACTTTGTGTGGGCCATGCTCCGATTTATTACGCCCAATTTGCATTTTTGTTTTATACTAATGGAAAGTGCACTTGGCATTTTTAAATATTTCGTGAACCCCGCTGCCGTCCCATGCTCCTCATTTGCAACCGTTCTATTCGCTTCCACTTTTCTATGTCGCATTCTCATTACAAATGCATACGACGCGACGACGGCCGCGTAATGCGGCTCGCCGCTCGCGTAAACCTCGCAGTTCTCGTGTATTTTTTAATGTACCGCGACCAGGTGCTTTGTTACCGATAAACATCGCCAATATGGATTTCATGTAATCCAGTCTCGGGCGTGGAAATATCCTTTTGTGTAAGATACGATTTCATACGTCAATAGGTAATAATAATAAATACGCTTCACAAGAAAAAGAACCGCTACCACGACAAACGTCTCAAACGCGCACACACTTCCAACGTCATTCGCCCGAAAGAGGCTTCGCTCAATCGACTAACTCGCTCTCGGATTTTTTTCCCCTTGTCATCTGCCCTTCATAAATCGATAAGACTAGTTTTTCGTCATACGAGTATCTCTTTTATCCCTCCCCCTCCTCATCTAAATCTAACATCATAGATACACCGTCGACCTCGCGAACGCGTAATTGTAGCACACACACTAAATCCAAATACGCCAAATTACCATAAATTACGCGTTAAATTACAATATATATTTGTATAAATCGATGGCAAATATATTACACGCGTTAAATATAGAAAGTAACAAATATTCATATTTAAGCCCCGCAGGCTGCACAAAACTTTGTGTAAAAATTTACCGATGACGTCAAAACTGGCACGAAAACACCGCATATTTTCACGCTTCCCAGCCGCCCCGCGGTTATAAATTGTTTTGCTTTCACTTTGCACTTTGGTATTGAACGAAAAAAAATACGTATATTTGAAAATTATTCACTTGAAATCGCCATTTAAAAAAAATGAAACAGGGAAACTGCGTCAAAGGGGGAAGACAAATATGAGACGAGACTTCTCTAATGACTGCAAGTGGAAAAAATTTTATATTTACTTTTTAATTTATTCGATTACTTATTTATCGGAATTTAAATGATTATTATAATTTCTAACTGACGATATGCAAAACAGAATTCCCACGAATTGGGCGGGTAAGAGGTAAGAAGGATTTGTGGAAAGAATTTGATGAAAAAATTTGCAAAATACGAAAAAAAATTCGACGAGTACAACCCAGTTATCATTATGATTTTTAAAAATAAACAAATATACGACGATTTAAGAAATTAAATTTTTCAAAGTAATATTATTTCATTCTCTGGTCAAAGTGAGTTAAAAATACACATAGAAATTTAATACACCATCATTTTGACTCGAAAATTAGGGAGAAAAAAGGTAACAAAAAAATAGTAAAAATTCTCGGTTATTGAAAATTTCTCAAGGACCTATCGATCAAATTCACTACCTCTCAATTAAGGAAAATTCCTACTCGATTATCAAAAAAAAAATACTCCCAACGGGTAGTTAAGAAAGAGCTGAAATTCAATTCACGGAGGCATGCACTATACAACTGCACACATATCACCTAAATGCCATCAGAATCCGAATCCTTCTTACCTCTCCGCCTCTCCTGACAAACCTCCTTTAAAAAGACTCAAAAATCCCTTCCCCTCATGCATTCTCATCACCCACACCTCACGAGTAAATCAGCGCTCGTGTATACACGACGGGCTTACACGTTTATCCTCCCTCTTCTCCTGTCTGGCCACATTTACGCATCCGCGGCGTGTTGCGCGGCTGGCACACGAAGCCGAGATAAACGAGTGAATTTTTCGTATGTATATCGCGCCGTCGTTTAATTTGTACGTGATAAGAATTGTAAATGAGCGTATAATCAATATAAGCTACGTCGGTTGCTCACGTTTTTGCGAAAGTGCGGTGCAACGCACATCACTATTACAAGTCACGATTGTATAATTACACTCACCGCGCATCGCCCCGATCGTTATTAACTCGTTCATAAATCAAATTCGAGGATCTTTCGGTGTGACGAGGAAGTATTCGAATGTTAAAATGATAACATAAATCATAATTACCTTTTTTTTTTTTAATACGGAGAATATGTGGTACAAAAATTTCACGATATCACCTCGTCGCTCTCCTGCGTAACTTCGTATCGTTCGTATATTCGAAGATTCGTCGGTTCTATCAAATTTCAGAGTGAACGAAAATAATACGAATTCAAAATCTTTGCAAATTAATATAAGCATTATTATTTTTCAATCATACGAATCCGGGGACAAATAATATTCGCTTCCCTTCCAAATTTTTCTGATTAAAGTAAAAAATAAGCTTCGCAGCACAGAAGCTTTTCAACCGGATTTTTCATGAATGTAGCACTTCAATACCACCACAAAGAACCATTTTTATAGTTGTTATGATTGAAAACCGTTAAGAGACTCAAAAATCATGTTTTTTGTGGCTGAAAGGAGGTGGGGGAGGAGAACAGTCGATACCACTAAAAAGCACTATTCGGGTACCCACTACATTTACATGCCGAAGCAATACCTCTAAGGTCAATTTGGGGGGCTGCAGCCATGACACAAAATTAGAAACTGCTAAAAATGATCCAAAATTATGTTTTTTAAGGCTAAAAAGGGGTGGGGGATGAGGTGAAAAGTCGAAACCTTCATAAGGCATTGTTTGGGCACCCACTATATGTACATGCTGAAGCACTACCTCCTAGGTCAATTTAGGGGGGGGGCAGCAAACATGACACATAATTTTTCAAAGTCAAATAATGAGGGGCCTCCCCTCCTAAATGGTTGAGGATGCTAATTTTGGGGTAAATCGTACATATTTTGATACTCTATCGATTGGTTTATGTTATAGCCGTTTTTGCTTTTTTCACCCCTCCCCCCACCCTTTTGAAAAAAGTGACTTATGCGAATTTTGATCCAAGGTCATCCATACTCTGATCACCAAGTGGACTCGTCAAAAGAACCCTATTACTGGAATTTGAACTGTTTTTGTTGAAACCGGCCCGAGTAAAACGCCAAAAACAAATTATATATACAGTTTATATAAACGGACACCGATGGAAATGGTCAAAATGGACTCCTGAAGTCCCAAAACAAACTTTAAGTATGGTCTCCCCCCAACTGATACAACGTAATAGCCTTGGTTTTTAATAAAAAACTTGGCTAAAAATTGGTTCTAAAATTTGTTGTCGCCTTTTAAAAACGCCGCCCAAAGACTTGCTTCTCGTCAACTCCTTTTTTGCGCTAGTACTCGTACGAAAATGATTGTAACGTCACCTCCATCCAGTCAACATCAGAAGCTCATTTCTTCAATGGTGTCAAGCTATGAAGACGGAAAAGTCACTTCAGTCTTCCTATACCATTTATATGCCATTAAAAATTTGGGAGCCAACAGGGATTGCACCCGGGTCTTCTAATAGCCACTCGGATATGCTAACCACCGTGGCTATCACGAATCCTCCTCAATAGATTTTCAAAACAGCGACGTCATTCAATCTTTGCATACTCAGTGATGACCTCAAATACGTATCAATTCGTCTTGAAGATAAAAATGGCCACTCGACAGCACATATTCATTTTGCTTCGCCGTTATTCTTTTGTTTATAACTTATTCTCTAAAATTAGTTAAAATTGCTGAGCAAGGTACACGCCAGCGCAAGTTGTGGAAATGAGAAAATGACATGTTTGGTTGTTAAGGACTAGTTGTACCTCTTATCTGTCAGCGTCATTCAACACGCGTGTCCAACTGTCCATTTTCTCATTACACGTGTAACGGATTATGACAAATCGCCGCATATGAAACCAAATGTTGCTTACCTTTAACAACATCGATGATCGAATATTTCAGCAGGTGATCTCGATTTATCCTCCGGCCAAATTACTTCGCTGAATTCGTCCTAGAAAATTAAAACCATATTACTCGATATGCTGAGATCTTGAAAATTACCGAGAATTAAAAAACACGCAATATCCTTCTTATATTTAAAGTAGCACGCTACGAATGAAGATCACTCGAAATCTAACCTCATTTTTTCTTTTTACAGAAAATTTCACCATAAAATCGATAGATTTTTCTGGTAAACTGACCATATTCGGAGAAGAATCTCGAAGATACCTGTGTTTTAATAAAAAGTGGAAATTAATCGGATCGGTAAGTCACACCCATCATCCTTCACTTTATCCTTACAACACGACCGCCGAAAATTTCAGGCTTAGCTCGTACCAACCTCAACGATTGTTTTTTCTTACAGAAAAGATACCGAGGAAGCACTTGCCTATTCTACGAAGAGATGCTGAAAAACGGATATACCAGATATAAATCAGCGGTAACCGATGGTAACGAATCAAGGTACATTGGTTTCAACAAACATGGCAAGTTCATGAAAGAAACCAGAGAAGAAAAACTCACGCCGACGTTGCAAAGGTGTTTATATTTCTTAAAGCTAGACACCAAAGTAGACGTAGACGATCACAATAGAAAAATAGCCGGCAGAAAAGACGACATAGATATAACGTCAAAACTACAAACCATAAGGCTGCATAATATAACCTCCCAGAACGAAGTACCATACGCGTACCGAGCTTCCAATCATAAATTAAGGCATAAAAACCATCATCACCAGAACATCAACGAAATAACCTGATTTAGTTTGTTTTTATTTTTTATAATTATTACTTATTACGTTTTTTTTTCTTCATTTTTTTTTCGTACTTGAAATTTTTTTTCATTCCCCTCCCCCTCCTTCTTTTTGTAAATACGATGCACATACGTAACTTCTTTTCTTTTATTTTTTGTGTATTATATTGTACAAAGATTATTGTGTTTTATATTCGTGTGTGTACTACCTTTATTAATTATTTAAGTACGTGTTCGCTTGCGAGTACGCGTCGTTGTGTGAGTGTCCTACGAGTGTATGTACGTTTGAAATATCGTATAAATGATAAAAATGCTAAAGCGTTTAGGTACGTGCATATTATTGAATTTTTTTTATTCGCCTTAAGACTGATCAGACACTAATTACCGAGCTATTGCGAAATTATTTTTACCTACATAAATCCTTCCTCAGTGATCGAATGTGGTTTCCTCATTCAACGTAAATTCGCAAAACTATACGACTTCGTATAGCGCGTATTACTTCTCTTTTTTCTTGAAAATTAATCCCATTCGCGACAAAAGATTCTAGACGACTTTCATTCAAGCGATGGTGAAACGCGTCGAAGAAATGGCTTCTCAATGTTCGTTATCAGAAAATTAATTAATTTTTATATCAATTTTTTCGCTCTTTACAATACCAAAGAAGACCGTTAAATGCTTTGTATTCCTTGAGAACTCTCTTCCAACCACTTCGATCATTTATTTTCACGAATCGTTTCGACGAGATTTTGTAAGGAGAAAAATTCACGGCTCTTAATAGATCATTTGAAAATACACAACTTGGTCATCAAATAGTTTTAGAACAAAATTAGTACAAATTTTGAAAATTTCGTTTAAAAAATCGACGACCATTATTTTTTAAGCAATTTCACGATGAATTTTTAATTTGCAATCGTTCGCAAACGACTGGATTCCAAATGCATCATCGTTCGTGGATGACTCAGTTCGAAAAAAATCTGAATTTTTACGACTCTCGTCAACACCGGACGATTCAAAAACCAAATGATTATTTATCGTTCACAAACGATTCAATTTCAAACGATCTAAATCCGCATGAATCATCGTTCGCGAACGACTCGAAAAAAATTAATTTCGCGAACGATTCAATTTCAAACGATCCAAATCCGCATGAATCATCGTTCGCGAACGACTCGAAAAAAATTAATTTTGCGAACGATTCAATTTCAAACGATCCAAATCCGCATGAATCATCGTTCGCGAACGACTCGAAAAAAATTAATTTTGCGAACGATTCAATTTCAAACGATCCAAATCCGCATGAATCATCGTTCGCGAACGACTCGAAAAAAATTAATTTTGCGAACGATTCAATTTCAAACGATCCAAATCCGCATGAATCATCGTTCGCGAACGACTCGAAAAAAATTAATTTCGCGAACGATTCAATTTCAAACGATCCAAATCCGCATGAATCATCGTTCGCGAACGACTCGAAAAAAATTCATTTTGCGAACGATTCAAATCGAAGTGATTTGTTGTTTATAAACGATTCGTATTACATACATGAACATTTTTCGAACGATTTATACCAAAGTAACTCATCGATCGACGTCTATTCCTTCAAAACTGATTCACTGATGCGAAATAACTCGCTACAAAAAAATGCCAAAACGACTCTTTTTCACGAAATCCCCCCGCCCCCTATTCAATCGATAAATTTAAATTTATAATCGCAACGCGAGGTAATATCGATGTCATTTATTCGTAACGTAAATCATAAGGTGTTTTTTCCCATTCGCTTCGTTTATTTTCTTTTCCTTTCCTGCGAACCATCTTCATCGTTGTTTTTATAAATACACTGTTAACATTTTATTAATTTTAGCGAAAAAAAAAAAAAAGAAAAATTATGTCAAGCAATGTTTATTTATTTTTCTCACGTTGTTTATGGTTTATGTGTTTTAATTAAATTTTATAACGTTTTGCGACGATTATTCAGTTTTCATATTCAATTATCGGTGGTTTTTCCGCATTTCTCGTTAATTTTTCAATCGAGCTCGCGAACATCATAATCGAGCCCACTGTACTCGGCGTGCGGGCGACGCGAAGAGGTAAAACCTGCTGTTTATTCTAAAGGTTATCGTCAGAGGCTGCGTAAAGCGTCACGAACGTTCCGAATTTTTTTTCGCCAACATTTCGAACATCGAATCAAGGACGTATTAAAATACTTTTAAATTTCATTTCACCATATCCTCCCGCGACGATTTCCCTTCGGCGCGTGTATTCTCCCATGATAAAATCACGCTACCGCAGATCGACGCGACGTTTATTAATTTTGAAATTTCTGTTTATTTTTCCATCATTAAACTTCGCGCATAAATCACGTATATTTCATATCGACCATTTGTACATTTGACAAGATCATTTTTCGTCGTAACTACGACTCGTGAAAAAATAACATCCGCGTATCCGCGCAACAGGCCGGAGGAGGGTTCAAAACTACACAAATTCGAATACGTTCGACAATTTTGTATACTCGTTCGCGTACAAATCACCATCCGTTTTTATGATTTACAACACTGGAAATCTTCATACACGTTGATTCGAAGAACAAGTGGGATTGATTGCGTTTTCATGATAATTCCTTGGCATGTCACCAGACCGGCGCTACGTTACCTTGACTAACCACCGGACATTTTTCAATTCCTAGTTAAATTTTTCGGACAGATAGAAAATTAATACACCTCCTTCCGGCGTCTTCCCTCGACGGTCTTGGGCGCCAGTCCAGCGCGCCGTCGCCGCGACGCAAAAGTACAACGAATCGTGTATTGGGGTAGTTCCCGTACGACGCGACACGCCGCCCGCCGCCCTTCTCCGCCACGAGGAAGTAACCGTTTATGGATTTTTACGATCGTCTGGTTATTCGGTATAACACGATAAAACGCGATAACGAAATTATTTCCAATATGTAATTCCTTCGTAGCGCGTAGCTCGTTTGCAAATTCTATTCCTCGATTCGAATTCGAAATTAAATTATACAACCGAATTACCGCGACCAATCTATCAACTTCTTTATTCATTTTTAATCGACAAATGTCGCTTCGTTAATTCGAAATATCACCGATGACCAAAAACGAGAGAAAAAAAATTGTTTTTAAAACAACAAATATGGTTGTTTGCAAAGTTGTTTTTTCATTATTTTTTTCATCCTCATTACAAACACATAGACGCTCGTTGGTATGCGATTTTGCAACGTTACGTGGAAATAAATTACCGCGTTTTACTCACAACGAAACACAATTCATACCAACTTGAAAAAAATTGTTTAAATTAATAAATACGAGTACTTGAAAGGAACGAAGCCACGAGCTGCTACAAGAAGTCACGTAAATAAAAACAAACGTACCCTATAAAGGTTCGACCTTTAACAATTTATCGTTAACATTGAAATTTCATGAAAATTTGACAAAAATTATAATTATATTGTTTTAATAGCGCTACAGTCAGAAGTAGAAAATACGGGAATGCGGTAAAAAGCGATGATTTTCTAGTCGAAAAATTACGTAAAACGTAAAAATCATCGATACACCTGCGGCTCGTTTTTCTCCTTGATAAAGCCAGCGCTAACACGTTTGTTGAGGTTGCTTCGCAAGGTGATTGGGGAAAACGTGAAATTTGACTAATGAATCTATCTTCCCTTCAAAAAGACAAAAATTGAAATCGTTCAAATGGTTCCACAATTCATAGGTCTCTCAAAACCCTCGTTTATCACGATAACAATCAAAAACGTTCGCGATTGATTCACAATCCAAATGATTCATTTGTTCGTAAACGAATCGTTCAAAAAAATTCACAAATTGTTTATAAGATTGATTTTTTTTTAGCAACGAATGAAAGACAATTTCAACTCAAAACTTTACCAATTGATTCGTTCATTCACTGATTCATTCGTTCGCAAACGACTTTTTTTGGATCATTTCATTTCATAATGACTAAAAAATGCGACGAATGAAACGATGAATCAATGCAAAACGACTTACTCGAGTCGTTCACAACTGATTCGATCGTTTTGCAAGGAATCATAGGTGAAATATGAACTTTTTGAAAACAATTTAAATGATCAATTGGGAAATGCATTAGAAAAAATTATTCCAGCTTATTTTTTTTACATCAGTTAACAAATTTTTCATCGTTTGAAAAAAGAATCATTCGTTTAATTTTGAAATTTCTTCGTTTAGTTACTTTGCAAAATCATACCTACAACGTAGTTCTTAAAATATCTTAATTTAAACTAAAAAACTTAATTGCGATCAAATCTTCCATCAAAAAACTAGATCGTAGTAGGAAAAAATTCCCTAAAAACCTGAATTTCTTAGAAATCTCAAGCGTAGAATGAATATGAACAGAACGACTCGTCACCTCACTCGCTCATCCATCAAAAAAACTCATCTCCTCGAATAAACCACTCAAAATGAATCAAAATTTCCACAAAAATCCGATCCAATTGAATAATCCCGAATAAACACTCCACTCTTCCGCTAACTCGAGCCGCTTTTGTTGAAATTTCCACGCGAAAACAACTCCACTCTCGAAGCATCTCCGTCGTCGCGTCACTCTTCCAACATGATTATCCTCTCGTTAACAAACAAACACTACAGATACTCTGCGAATCTGTTTCAAGTCCTCTGTACTAAATTTTCCACTCATTTGCGGTGTAACGAGTAGTCTACCCAATCACCTTGTGTACGAGCGAGCCAACAAACGCGTATTTCGTATCGGTTGTTAAATTTCGGTGTTTAAAAAACGCCATCGTCACTACGCGGCGTCGATCACAGTTCGACGTTGACGAAATACACGCGTTCGTTTGGCGCATAAGTACTTTAAATACACGCAATACCACACAAACGCGATACATAAGGTGAACTTATAAACCATACGAACGCAGGCTTATTTAATCGTATATTTTAGACCTATTTGTAAATACCGATTATTATATTTTTTTCGTTACGATTTCTTTATCTAATACTTACACAAGGATAAAGTGCAAATTTTCAATACTTTTTTTATTTTACAAAAACCAACGACGACAATAAATTAATATATCGTCGAAACGTAAAATAAAGCAATAAATAATTTTTTTTTTTTTATCTACGGTACCTATCAAGCGTTGTAAATTCTCGCGTGTAATAATATTGTAAAGGTGTAGTCTAAAAGAATTCCATTGTAGCGGATATTTTTATATTTGTTTCGTATTCTTAGAAACCAATAATACGCAGTCGTACTTATACCTGTACCTTCTTTCGATAATTAAACGTACGACACGGGCTTGACAAATTTTTACGATTTTACCTCTTTCACCTCATTTCCTTGTTCCCTTCCTCATTACTTCTGGCGCGCAACACCTTTGCGATAAAAGCGCGCACATCTATGTACCTGTGCACGTTTACGTGCCTCGACCATGTTCGTTTTGTTTCGTTTTTAATTATCATCCTAGTAATAAGGCGAAGTTAGAAAAAACGCTTTGTAAATAAGTATTATTGTATAAAAACAAAAAGTGCATAAACATATGCGTATCATGTTCCTAAAATTAAGATTGGTAGCGATTATCGATTTATAGCGAAAAAACATTATGTACCTTTACACGTTATTCGTGTATATTACATACGCGAGCATTCTTTACTATTTAATTTCTAATTAACTTAATAATTTACCTTTACGTTAATTATGTTTATTAAAAAAAAAAAAAAAAAAAAAAAAAAAACGGTAAAGCGAACGCAAAAAACAAAGGCGATTATGTTTTCCGCTGTCTCACCACTTTCTTTTATTCTTTTTTTTTTTTAATCGTTCGTATACTACATTTTGTACCTAATAAAGAGAAAACTTTAAACGTGTTTGTGTATTTATTTTATCGCAAATTTTTTTCTTCCATGTATGAACAAATAATGCAGGCGAATTAGGGTTTGGGGGGGGGCAAAATTTCCGGAAAGCGTTTTATTGCTTTCAAGACTTGGTTGAGGTTCCCTTTGTATAAAAAACATAAGTCAACCACTCCAACCCCTGTGCCTTGTTCCCTAGGGGCCAGAACGTGTCCACAATTTCAGTTTTTCGACTATCACTCGAAAACTACAGCATATAGGAAAAAATAATTCAACCAAGAAATGATCTACATAAAATTCTCTATAAAATGATACCAAACATGACCCCTTTCCGTTGAACATGACTACAAGAAGGGGATGGAAAAGGGGGAGGGGATGGAAAGTCAATTACAAATTTACAAATGCGTGATACGAGCTATAATTGAAGTGCATCACACAAACTCACGCATAAATCGAAAAAAATTCATTTATTTTACAAAATTTGCGTTTTTTAAAAATTGTCATTTTTTAGAACCCCTTTAAAGAGGGTTATTGAGCTTCAAAGTTCAAAAATTTCTGAAATTGTACAGTTTTTGTAAAAAATTTAATATTATCGAATTTCTTGCGAAAAATCAAGTACAAACGACATATCGCTCGATATTATCGTGCAACTTTATGATTTCAGAACTTTTTGAGCTTTGAAGTTCAACAACCTTTGAAAGAAAGGTCATAGATGAAAAAAGACAAGTTTATTGAATTTCTAGCGAAAAAATACATCCAATTGACATACTACTCGATGCTGTTACTCAAGTTTGTATTTTTTTTCCAACTTTGAACTTTGAAGCTCTATAACTTTGAAAGTACGCTTTGGTCCGGAAAATGAACTTCATTGTTTTTCTCGTTAAAAAATGGGTAAATGTGGATTTTCAAATTAAAAAAAATCGAGGAGTGAACTTCCGAAGTGTCACCTATTCATTTATTGAATAAAAGTGACGTTCGTGAAGCCAACGTTTTAGTTGAATTTTGAAAGCTCTTTTTGTTGGCTGAAAACTTATGTGAGTTGGAAGTCTATTATACGTTTTTGGGCCCACGTAGTCGACATTTTTTTCAAGCGTTCAGTGATTGAAGGTCGCTTAGGCATGTTTGGCTGCAGTCCTTTTGCTGTAATGGTTTTTGACGCTGTTGGATATTTCTACTATGCAAGAATAATAACTAAAACAAAACTACGCAAGTTGATTTCTACTTAAAATTACAAATTTTTAACGGTAAACAAAGAATTTTGCTGCTAAGGAATTATATCTTGGATATCAAGCCGGAAAGATTTAGGAATCCGCAGAAGGAGAATATGGTGGTGGGGTCGTAAAACAAGAGGATTTTCGGGGAAAACCTTCGATCAAAAATGCGCAATAAAATTCAATAAGTAAGTACAACCAAGTCATCGTAGCACTACAACAAATAAGCAAGAAAACAAAAAAGCGAGTATAAATTTTAAATTCCCTCTTTTTCGAAATACCCCTTTCCTCGACGTCAATTCCATTCAAATTGAGACAAAGCATTATATAACCCCGATTCCTCAGATTTTCATCTCATAATGCCTACGAATCACACCATCCGGATGCACTTGAAATAATCAAAACTTAAGCTACGCATCTTTAGCGTGTGAATTTATGCAAACGCATGCAACTCCGTACCCGACCGACGTCAACGGACATGGAATCGTAACCCCGCGTAAATCCACTTCATTACGTCGGGCTCGCGTTATTTAATAGAAAAAGTAAATAGGTATATTTTAAATGCTAATTGAAACCTTGGACATATAGAAAGAGTCGACGTGTATTCAGAAGAAGAAAAATATCACACTTATACAACCTTAATAACAAATTATTTAATCCTTTTCATCAACAAGCGAGCACGTAAAAGTTGACTATGTTTCCGCAAACTTATAACCATGGGACAATATTACATCGACGAGGTTATTAAAATGATCAAGGATCCTGTAGGATCGATAATACGTTCTTCGACTCCGCCTCACGCGCGCAAAAAATTTTCGCCTCGATGATTAATTTCGATCGATTAGCGAAATTACCGGGTTCGATAATCGTATTGTTCGTACAAACAGGTCGGAGACGATAAACCGAGCCAAATGAGAAGGTGACGAAAGTAACGATGCGTAAAAAATCACAAAGAAGATAAGATCGGCTTAAAACGCGTCGCGTATTTTTGCCTTTCGCTTTTGTTCGCCACAATAGAGCAGCGTTTAAGAGTGAGAATGGAACGTGCGCAGGGTACGCGGAGCAGGATTAAAGGTGAGAAAAAAATACACCAAAAATGTAACCATTTTCGCGTAAACATCGTTGGCGAAATTTCGACAAACATCTATCGCCCCATTGGATCACTATTTCGCGCCTTTTTCAACTCAAATGCCCCACATAGGCGGACTTTTCAAACCACTGGCTTCTTCGGGGGTTTAAAAAAAAAAGAGAAAAAGAAAGGCGAACAAAGAACGTAAACCGGTATCGGTCAATTTGAAAATTATATACAAACAATTTAAACTGTCCATCATCGATTCAACGCCACGTATACAGGTAACAACAGTCACACAATTCTTTGATATCTCTTTTTTCCTCCTTTCTCCTTTATGTATAGTGTCACTTATAGAATTTACCATCTTTTTGAAAACTATTGACCCTAAAAAGATTTTTAACCTTTTTCCTTAGCGAGGTTGCACGTTGCCAAGGCTCTAGAGCGAGCATAGCAGTTACGTTAATTTCACAGAAAAACGTCCATTTAAACGTTTTCATTAAGAATACACCTGAAATACCTTTTTTGTACTTTGTACTACCCGCGGGTGGTCGTTCTATATCTTCAATCCACCGCAGACCGCTCCGCTTTTTTTTCCTTCGTTTTTACCAAAAATTTTATCTTTCAAACGTCGCTAATTTATTTATAGCCGTCGTAAAGCAGTCAGAATAGCGTTTTTGATTTGTTTTAAAGCCGCCAGCCTAAGGTTTTGTTTTGATGGGTACCCGCTTTGATGCTTGGGTTGGTTACCATTCCGCAACCATGTGTGCTTTGCCAAGCACCTCGCGTAATTTTCCAAATCCTTCTGTATGGAGCACGTAAATTCGTCGAAGAAATTAAGCGTTGATTCCATCGATTTCATTACATCTTGCGAATCATCTTGAAATGAAACTGTCAATTTATTTTCATTTAAATTCATCGACTCCGCTTGAAATTGTATGGTTAACAACCAAATCACAGAATCGGTTAACTAAATATCATTGCACATGCTGCTGCGCAAATCCATCCTTACTGAAAAAACTATTATTCAAAATAACGGACTTGCAACTTCAAGTAACGTTAAATGATTCCTCGAAGTTCTGTAATTAAACATGTTGAATCATTTTTAACGGCATCATTCCTTAAAAAAGTTGATTTTAAGGTAACTAGTCCTGAAAAGTTCAGGAATCAGTATTTTAGGAACTAAATGCGGTAAAGTTCGTATGCCAATCCTGAATTTATACAACACTAGCTTCGCTAGTTGAGGACTTCGCTCCCAAACTCCTCTCGCTGATTTTCGATTTTAATTTCACCTCGTGCAGGGTTTTGGGCCGAATGGCAAGAAATTTGGTATTTTCAGTTGAAGAGGGAATATCATTTGTCCAAAAACAATTTTTTCGATATTTTTGATTTTTTTCAAAAATTAGAGCCCCAAAATGGTATCGAAGGACGCGCCAAAACTAACTTTGAGTTATTTGAAAAAAAAACTTGCATTTTGATCATACAACACGTTGGTGTTGAGAAAATTTAACGCATGTAATTATTGACCTCTTCAAAAACGTTAGTGTAACCACCCCCCCCCCCCGGTATTTTGAAGCTAGCGGAAAAGTATCTATCCTATAACCATCTGTGGACGTATAGCAAGGTATTATTGTGAAGCCCCTGAGTTATCAGTGCGGAGGTTGTTCTACAACTCCTTACGCGTCTTCTGGGCCAGGTGCAAATTCCTGGAAAATTTTTCTCCATTTTCTGGAAACGGTTAAAGAAAAAAGTCGAAAAACCATTTTGGGAATTTTCCTCTCAAAAACCTAAAAATGGATGAATTTGGTCAAAAAGTGGTCAGACTAGTGTATTTTGATGCAGGGAATCTAAAAATAGCAAAGTTGGTCACCTAACCACCTCTTTCCTTCCATACAGGCCATACAGCCCCTTTTTTTAGTTAAATTCTCTACCGAAACCCCGTAAAAAGCGAAATCGCACGTGTTCATGGAAGGAACCAATGTGTTTCAATGGGGGGAATCCGAAATCGGCGGAATTGGTCATCCATTCCCCTTCCAAGTCAAGAGTTGAATTTTTCAGTTAACTTCTCTAACGAGACCCCGCGTGGAGACGAGGATAGTCGAACGGACGCGATTTTCTAATTGCATCGCATCGCGTCGCACAGGATTCCGATAATAGTCACTTCGTGAATAAACACCTCAACGTGAAATTTTCAACCACCTTTAACATCCCAACATCCCACTTCATCATTTGTTGTTTTCCAGACCCCTAACAGAGCGTACTTCAGCTACCATGAATTACCAACGCCACAGACTACACTTTCAATGCATATCATGGACCCCTGATGCAACGTACAATAGTTTAAAGACGATTGTGGCTCGAATTGTCGTAATCTCGTTTCGCTGCAGTTTATAAGGATCGCTGTGCAACATCCTTCTCGCTTCCTTTCGCATTGATATACTTATTATACCGCATAACTCCTACATCAAAGGTCCGCCACCTCTTCCTACAGTTTTTCGAGCATACTTGCCAGTTCGCGATGTCTTTTTTTTCATCACGTGTTAAATAAAGTCTTTCTTCTTCACTTCGATGCATCTTTTTTCACAATATGTTTGCTCGTGAAAGAAAAAGATGTGAAGAGTGGACTCGAGGACATTGCTTTCCAAAAATGAATTCCAGTTAAGACTATAGTCAACCAAAATGGTGAAGTTTTTTCGAATGAATCAAAAATACACGATACCATATTCTTGAATTTACGAAAAAATCCATTTTTTACAACGACCCAATCACAAGCTCGCTTTCAACATAGCACAACACAATTATTATCGGCAAATCTCAAAGGGTGGAAAATTAATACGTTACACGGTGAATGTGTCGAATACGACATACACATATTTCAAAAAAGTACGATTCATCGAAGGTGAAAATAGATTAATATTTCGTGGATTTCAACCAAACGCCCGTAACCATCTTTTAAGGCGAATAGGTGTAAAATCTTATTTAAATGATAATATCATTCGGGCAAAGATAAACTTATCGAACTTCGATTCCCACCACCACCTTCACCATATTTTCCGGCACATAAAAAAAATTGAATTAAACGGTAAAAACTCCATAAATCACATCGTAATAACCCTCAGTTATTTTGACATAATCACCGAGAATTTCCAAAACCAAAGATACAACGCAGACCTCCCCGATTTTCATTCAAAGCGACGCGGAGAAAATAAATAAAAAATAGTTACCCCTAATTAGAAGACATTTATTACGAACCCTCATCGACAAATGAAGACGTTGCCCGAAACAACCGTAGTTAATTTTCTTGACATTTTCGCTTCTCGAGAAGTTAATAAATTTACCATCGAAAACCTTCAAGGGGTTGTATACGACTTCCAGCGCGTTCGATCTAATTACAGGTTTATTTCGACGGCTTAACTAACTTAAAAAATGATTTTCATTTTCGCAGCCTCAAGGGCCTTCGCCTCACAACGCGATGTTTCCTGACCGCGGTAACGCGACCGACGCTCGAAATACGACCAACAGACGTGAATTTTCTTCGACGCGAATTTTTTTCTCCTCTTCGAGATAATTAACCGATTATTTGGTTACGTTGATAAGGCAATTTACTCTAATTTACTCAGCTCGCGTACGACGACGCTGTTCATTTAACGAGCCCAATCTTCGCGTTAATTAATGCCAAAGGAAAGAAAAAAAAACATAGGTCGATATTTTCATCGTAATCGCAACTTCTTTTCGGGTGTTTTTTTTTCTTCCCTCCTTGTAAAAACACGCTCGTAAGAAAAATAAACACCATTTTCGAAACGAGTTAAAATATGTGGCGCTATAGCTGGTTATATTATGTCGAATTTCTCTTAAACCGCGTCGCTTGTTTATCGTTGGCGCATACGAGAAGGTAATTTAACTCGGGATAAAGATGGTACAATGAAATGCCAAGCTTATTGATATAGGTTATTAACAGCTCGGTGACAAACGGATTGTCAATAAAACTGACTTAAAATATGGCTTGAATTGTGAGCATGTGGAGCATTTCGTTTTACCTTAAGGAGCGGCTTTATCTTTCTACATTCTTGTACGCGCAGGCGCTCCGGCAACGCGTTTAATCCGTTTTCTTTCCACGAAAGAATTTAGTTTACATCTCGTGAGTAAATTTTCCATTTCACAAACAACCTTCTACCTACGTCAAATCAAAAGCGTTCGAAGAGGATCGATTGAAAAGCTTCACACAGCAGTGCAACATGGACGTGTGCCCCTTGATGTGAAAAAAAAAGAATTCACCGATAGTATCAATTCCCCTAAATCCGTGGTGTAGCCAGGAGGGGAGGGGTGAAGGGGGCTATGGCCCCTATAGGCTTAGAAAAAAATTGCAAAACGATATATTTATATTGGGTGTTTTAAAAAGATGTTACCACTCTTTATACGGTTTTGTATTCACCGCGAATTTTTTAGTAAAATGAAATTGCGATAAACTTACAAAAAAATGTTTTAATCGACAGTTTTTCTGTAATTTTTTTTGTGAAAAAAAAAAACATAATCTTATTGAATAGGATTTCAAAATATGGTACCTAACATTTTGGTTTAAAAGTGATTTTATTCAGGGCATGCAACAATAAAATAATAAGAAACGAAAAGCGAAACGAAACGCACTATTTTCAAAAAAATTTCTGTAACTTTATACAAAACGAAACGATTTTGTTTGAAAAAAAAGTAACGAAATATGGAACGAAACGAAATGAAACGAAATACGAGTATTTCATTTCGTTTCCGTAATTTTAAACATTCAATTTGTGATTTTTCCATTATTTTTCAACGGAATATATGTTTGTTCGGGGCTCCTACTGAGTTATTCCAAGGAAATCATGTTAGAAGGCTTATCATGTAGAAAAGCAGTTGACCCTTTTTTGTTTTTTTTTTGATGAATTTTTTGGAAAAAAAGAACGAAACGAAATAGTAAAACATGAAACGAAACAAAATCATTTCAGCGAAAAAACGAAACAAAATTAGAGAACCCCGTCGAAACGTTATGTGGAACGAAACGAATTGATTTCATTCCACCACCCCTGATTTCAACATCTCTGAAAAAAATTTTACCCATACTTCTTTAAAGTTTGCCCCCCTCCCGTAGGAAAAATCTTGGCTACGCCACTGCCTTAAATTACGGGAAAATTTTTTTAAAAAAGGACAAAATTACTCAAAAAAAGGCTTATAGTTTAAAGAGGACCATATAGGAGAGTTTAGCTCCCTTCAGTGACGTAAAAATAAATTTGCAATCCTTCTCCCCTACATAAAATTCACTCTTGGAAAATTTTCAAATATCTGTAGGGAGGGGGGAGGTATACTACCAGAGTAATTTACGCAATGAAATAACACACACTCATTTAGGATAAAATTAAAGCCAAAACATAACAATACACTTCACCTTCTTTTAGAGCATTTGCCCCCTTCTATTTTTGCCCTTTCCCCACGAGTATTTGAGTTTCCCACTTCAATTCTCGTTGCTTAAATTCTCCTTCATTTAGTTTGCAATTTCAATTTTACTTCAACTTTTCCCTGTCGAGTTAGCAAATTTCGTTATTTTACTTATTAATTGTGATCTACCATTTCATCATGCTACGTTCATTTTCAAATTATGAGGAGGTTGAGAGTTCAATGCAATTTTCACTCAAGTGACGTGCAAAGAGTTGTAAAATAATCTCCGCACTCGCTCATCTCGGTAACTCTACCGGGTATTTCACAATACTTTTTCAAAGTCAGGGGCTCGCTTTCCGTGGATGGCGCTGTATATACGTCATCGCTTACCGCATTTGCACTGTAACGTCAGCTTCTTCTTCGTTCACAACCTTACAAGGCAAATCGGTGTTTGTATTTATACCTCAATTTGAATTAGCGAATCGTTAAAACTATATCGAGTGGAATTGACGACGCGCCGTTAAGCGTTCGACTTTTCGCTACGATAATTTTAAATAACCAATAACACATATTGAGTTATTAGCTGCAAGTCGTAAACAAAGGACATAACACATTACCGAGTATTAAGTCCGACGTAAATGTAAAGGCTCGTTTAACAATTACGAGATTTTTTTCATATTAATTTTCTCAAACACACTCACTACTTATGCTAAACGAAGCTTTCAATCGATAGTAGACCGGTATTAGACCCAGCAACAAACCCCCCAGCGCAATAAACCCCCGAGCTCTTTTTCGAGTATTTGGTAAACACTCACGAGACACTGGATTGTTGCGCCACTCGACAACGATATCCGCCAACAAGAATACACCTTAATGCTTCCTCAATTGCGTGAAAAAAGCCACCAAAAGGCGAAAATCAATTTACCATAACGGCGACGGTAATTTATAAATTACAGACGACACGAGAGACCCGGAAGCGATCCGAAGATTATCTATCATTTGATAATAATTGGTTGGCATTGCTGTGAGCATCTCCGCAGCACCGATACCGATAATTATAAAATTATGGGCGTGATTCTCGACCATATCCAGCCTTTATCACCGTACTACACCAAAAAGATCACTCGGGGTAGTAATTGCGTTAAAAATTACATTTCTCCATCTTCGCAGGTTCCCACACACGCGTCCATATGTCATACCTCCTCCAAGATCGGCATTTGTATTAGCCGAATGGTTTATTGCGTTTCACCAAAAATTACAATCGTCAATACTCGACGGCGTATCCCCTTGCCACCGCCGTCGCCGCCGAACGACAAATCCCATTGTTCTTATCGCTCCGAAACCTATAATCTTCGGGTACGATATCGATGCTAAATCGATACCATCCTAAGCCCTGGTATATTTAATCGCTCATAAACGTTTACCATCTTTTTACAAGCGTCGTTTGGCAAGCCCACGTCGCGTTTTTTGAACCCTTCACCGCGACGCCTCTTCCTCGAGTTTATTTACGTTTTTTTTTTTTTACTTTCGTCGACATACGTGCTGAAAAATTACTCGGTGGAGAATTTAAACCGTCTTTTTACGTTTATCCGTTTCCCAGAAATCGTACGTGAAATTGATAATTCTTACGAAACAAGGTTTAAATATGCGTGACATCATCGCTCGTTTTGTAATCGCGACGCAACTTTTTATCGATTCGAACTTGGTAAATTATCGAAATTTTCAAATCTTGTAGTGGAAAAGATTTCGGAAAAACGTAAATTACGCCGAAGACATGAGAACATCTACGTGATTAATAAACCGAAAAGAACGAAATTACAATGTGAAGTTTAGACAAAAGTACAAGATAAAAACTGCGTGTCAAGTTCAAAAAGAAGACGAAAGTTTAATGACATTTTGTTCGTTAAATCGGTGAACGTTTGTTTCATTTTAAACAAGATTTAACGTATATTTGAAAATTTAAACGGTTTGATCGTAAATGAGCTAGAAATTCGGATTTTTTATTGAATAAAGAGAGAGCTGTAGGAATTAACTACGTACAAATTGACGAAGAGTAGTCAAATAAAAACATATGGACGTCATTTTTACAATTTAATAAAGTTCTCTTGCTCTAAATTAAATTTTCAAAACTAAAATTACAAAGAAAAAAAAGAGGAATGCTGAAAACTCTATTTTAGTCTAGGTACCAAACACTAAAAAAGATAGTTTTGCGTGCCTTAAATGGCAAACGGATACCGGCGGTGGATTTCATACAATTTGAAACCTCTGAGTACGAATAAATTGCCGGTACTTCGAAAAAGTGGTTTGAAGTTCCTCAGAATTCAGCTCAACGTTGAAAAATTGAGCTTTTTTGAAAAAATATCGATTTTTGTACGTTGTTTTTTGCCTTGCTTCGCATTTTGCAAAAATCGACGTTTTCGACGGCAAAAAAATCGCAAATTAATCTTGAAATTATTTCAAACAAAAAATGTTATATGGTCTATAACCCAAAAAAAAGTAGATTTTGTAAAAAAAATTATTTAAATGATGAGCATAAGAGCGCGCGCGTTAATCGGTACTTCTCACTGTGTGGTAGCGCCTCGTTTACGGTTACGCGCGTTGCTGCGTTATGCATGTTACTACAGGCCAAACGCGGTGCCCCGCGCAACGATGAACGAGACGCCACCGCGTAGTGGAAAGTTTCGGCCAACGTTCGCGCCCGGTTTTTGTGATTTTTGACCACGATCTGGGGGAGGCAAAACTTTGAAAAAAATATACGATATCTAGGGGTCGAAAATACATCGAAAAAATGAGTTTTGGAAATTGTTCCAGTTGAGATACATAGGTACATAAAAAAAATAAATAAAATCGAAAATGCCCGTTTGGAGGAAAAAAAATTGGAGTGGGGGGTTGCTGATTTTTTCATGAAAGGCCCTTGTAAGGATCTACTACGTACTAAAATTTTAATTAATTTCGTTCTGATTTTTGAAAAAAAAAATGATTTCTCGAAAACGGGGAGAGCTGAAATTTTAGTCATGAACGTTTCTCGATGGTACTCACCTACCACCCAAATTTCATCAAAATCTGGACCCGAGGCAGATCACTTATGCTTATCTGCCTATAGCCTTTCATGTTCGTAGACCCCCATGTATGAGGATTTTGACCCCACCGGTCCCAACCAGTTTTTTGCTTATATCCTTTAAAGCCCATCAAATTCTCTACAAAATGAGCAATGATTCAGTTCAAAGTAGAAGCTCTTTGAATCTTCAACAAAATTTTTTGTAGAAAATTTGAGGTATCTAGTCAAGTGTTTGAGTTACAAAACGATAAAGTGGAGTGAAATTTCACACCAAATGATTTTAGAATACTTTCAAAATATCAAAAGTTTACTAAAATTACCAAAAATGCGGAGGGAGGGGGGCAAAAGACGAAAATTGTACACAAAACTTCAAAAAATAAAAAACCTCGGAAAATTATTTTTCATTAAAGATTTATTTTTCTTCTTTTTTTTTAAATATAATGAAGAGTAAAAGAATTTTTCGAATAACGAAAAAAAAATTTGGTACATGAAAAATTCTCATTTTAGGGGGAAATTTTCAAAAAATAATCAAAAAGCATACCTAATGTACAAAAACTTAAGATCTACGGCTAAAAAAGGAAAAAAAATTCATAAAAAACATTCTTTTCAATTTTGTATTTTTTTAGGTTTTATTTTTAATTTTTTTCTGAGTAAAAAAATTGTTTATCGACTCAATACGAAAGGCAACTTCAAGTCGATATTTCATTTTATAAATTTCAAGCAAAAAATGAAAACATTCACACAGATCTTTCGAACAAAACCAAACAACGTTGAGATTGAATTATCAGTCATAGAATTCGGAAACCCGATCGGTAATAAAAATATCAAAATCGATAAATCAACGCTAAAAATCAACAGAATAAAAAAATAAAAAAACGAATCGATAAATCGTTAATTTAAATCGATATAACAAACATAAAGCTGCTAAGCCAATGGCTAGAAAATATTGTTGCGAGTACATTGCGTGGAAATCTCATCGATATGGGCTAACTCTGTATAATTGTTGAGCCGAATTTACAGATTAACATAAATCATTCACAATGGAACATTAGAAACGATATAGTATACTGTAAGAAAAATATCCATAGAGATACGTAGCAGGTTGATATAAAGCATTGTTCCTTCTAGGCTGAATTTCATGTTTAATATGAAATTTCTATATGTATAAAGATTTTTATCTTCAAAACAAGGTTATTATTTACGAATTACAATATACGTACAAGTACTTCTTCGAAAAAAAGGTATCATAAAAATTCGTAAAAAATAAATAAATAGAATAATAAAAAAAAAAGCAAAACTTGTACGTTCGAAAACAGAAGGAGATGTAATAATTTGAAAAATAGAAGCTCGTCGACTGTTTTTTTTTTGTATATATTATGACACACGAGAATCAAAAAAAAAATCAAGAAAATGCGTTAAAGGTGTGTTCAATTGCGTATCGGTTATCATTGTGTGAGGGCAAAGTGTACATTACGGATCGAATCAAAGCGGCATAACGTATATAAGGCTTCGTATACACACGGGCGCCTCATTAGATATTCCTTCGCGATATAAGAGAAGCAATAAGTTCAGCTCATACTGCGTTTGAGACACTTATCTAAAAGCAAAGGTGTTATTTGGCCCAGCAGTCATACCAATAAGTATCTGGATGAAAGTCGCATTTTGTCTAAATCATTGAACAAGTACGATGATATATACTTAGTTTATGGCGTGTATACTTGTGTGAGATTAACCGATCATATTCATATAAATACCTACTGATTTGAACAATGTATCCTAAACTGTATTGAGATATTTTACTCGTAAATACGTCCATTACGATTGTTATAATATTTATGACTTTGGTAAAGAATAATGAATATTATGTTTACTTTACCGTATCGAAGAAAAATGACGAGTTACTCTTACAATAAAAAGTAACATCGTCTTGGGATGCAACGGAATAATAATATACTTTGACCACCCCTGTTAAAAACATTATTGCATCTGGTCCGTCATTTCTTCTTTGCATTTCCAAAGAATAAAATCTCTGTCCACATAAAGGCTTAAACGAAAATAACTTGCTGTGTTTTTAAATTGAACGTAGCGCGTTACATTCGCATAGGAATTTTAATTTATCGGTCGGAAGATACAGAAAGATATTGGTTTGTCATGCAATCAGCTTCGATTATCGAGTTTTAAATCGTACTCCAATATTCAACTTGAATTTAATACGGTATAAATGACTTTCAGCTTTTGATTCAATTCAACTTTGATTTTTTGCATCTCTATACGCGACTAGGAATGTTTCCGCTAACCAAAGCAATACCGGTAACTCGGATACTTCTCGTATACTACTAAAAATTCAAAAATAAAGTAACACGTAAGGTGTACATACATAAAGTACAGTATTTCGTCGAAATCACTGAGGTATACTTGAATTTCGGTCGTGTGCAACCGCAGTTTATAGACGACGAGGAAATCGCCGGCAATGCCGAAGTATCAGGAAGAACAATTCGCCGCTGTTAGTGAACCGACTAACGGCAATATCTCGAAAACGATGGCAATGGAAATGTAGTTAAGAATTGTGATATTCAAATATACTATTAATGCTGAAACGAGCGTCAAGTACTTACAGCGTTTGAGATGTTTGCATAGTTTTCGATGAGCAATGAATACCTGTACCGCCATTTACCGCGAACTTTTTTCACCGAAATAAAAAACACTTATTGAGGAACAACGAACTGATATTCAAATTAAATAAGATTCTATACCACTTGATAACTAGAATCGAAAAACCGAACTGATTTTAACTTATAAAAAGCGCATTTAAACCGAAAAATAATCGCCCATACACTACTTCGCAAAAGAATTTAGCGCGCACTAAATTAACACAATAGAAATTCAGCAAAATAAAAGAACAAAATGGACGAAAATAATGTATGCTGATGAAGTTCGTTCACATCATGTTGGAAAATCCAGCAACGATGAGATAAACTGAGATGATTTCATTTTCTCAAATCATGTTTCAAGTTAACGTTTATATCATAATTTCGTTTAATCGGTTGTCTTTGTTTAAACTTTGTAATTAACAATTTTTTTCGTTTAATCGAGCATTTAATAAAAAAAATGAAAATTGGAGTTTTAGTTCATTTGTTTAGTGTTGACATACCTTTAATGTTATCGTTTAGCTTTTTGAGATCGTTGATGTTGTTGTTGTTGTCTTATTGATAACATCGAACGACAATTATGGATTTCTAATTTTATATTTGCAATTTTTCACTAAAAAAAATCAAGAAACAGGCAAGTAACGAAGTATGTTGATAATAATTATTTATCCGTCTCGATAAAATCAAAAATTTGAAATTATTCATTCGTTGTTTGACAAATTTCATAATAAAAAAATTAATCAACTTCAATTACCGAATCGACTTTCGATAATCGATATTACGTCACGCGGCATCAACGATGACATCGACTCGGTACGGTAATTATCGGTAAATCTGGACGCTGCGGACCTCGAGGAAATTATTTCCTTTTTCATTATAAAATATTAATTAAGTTTGATTCTTTCATTTAGTAACTAGTTAAATGCTTATCAATTATGACAATGTCACGTAGGTCCTTTCATGAATCATTTCAGCCATATCCTGTTGAACGAATCTGCCGAATTGAACGACATAAGCGTCATGAAAATCCGCCGAAACTTTCATAATGGATGTCATTCAAACAGAAAGCTTCAAAAACATTTCAAAATCATGTAAGTATTTCCGGGTTACTCGAGATTACAATTATCTAACATGTAAGATTTGTTATTAATTGGTAAAATCTATAATTTCGTAGCGCTTACGCTATCATAACGAACCTGCTTTCAAGTGGCTATTGTGATTCGTAATTTGTAATTTGCGAAGCATAAAAAACACTTTAACGCAGTGGTTATTCTAGCGTATGACATTTGATAACCACTTGTTCAGGTGCAAGTAATGAGCAAGAAACCCAACTAAAACAGATAACAGACTCCAATACGTGACTGAGAGCGAAGTTGAAAACTTTCGTTCTTTTATCAGCCCTCGCCTTCTAACACGTGTATAAAGTACTTACATTTTTAGTACATGTAGCCAACGAAGGAAAAAAAGGTATCCGGTGTCTTTGAAATGTTCAATATTTACGAGTTCGCATAAATATTTTATATCGTGTATTCGCGTCCAGCTTGTATTCCAATTTCTGATCCTGTGAATGTTGATTTTACGTTTACGCACCTGTTTAGTTAGCACGTAAATGCCAAATGGAATTTACTCGAAACTAATTATACTTTAGCGTTTACAGTTCAAGTTATGTGTGTTACAGCTTAACAGATGTAATGACGTCTTCCGATCACTGTGATGACGAATAATGAAACCGAACTGAGACTGGATACAGGATCATCGATCTTTTGATGTCATCGTCAATGGAACCCAACTGTAAGAAATCACTTTTACTTTTCATTTTCCGGTCTACAGTTTGATGTTGTTGTTTTTAGTTACTACTAGTATCCGGACCCGGAGTACTGAATTGTTCGGAATACAGTCGATTGTATTTTTCAAACGTCGAAATGTTGGACGGAAAGTAAAATTTCATGTAGGTAATTGCTTTTTGAATTCATAAAATCTAAAAACTGATAACAAACGAATAATTAATCATTGTTTTTCTTCTATGTGTAATCGTACAACCACGCGTCTGTTTGCCACAATGAACAATGGAGTAATTGATGTATTTAATTTTTTCGTAAACCTTTAAGAACCACTGAATTCGATTTCGGGAAAAGTAAACAAAACCTTCCAGATTTTTAAACGATTTAAAAAAACAAATATATTTTAGTTCAAACAACGCGCACATACCACACAAAGTAATGTGTTCTATTAAATGAAACAAGTATTAGGGGTCTGGGGACAGGGTCATCTTGGGATACCCTCAGGTATCCCACATTTTATCACGTACATCATCTGTCAATAATAATAATGAACTGACGTGATTTAAATACACGGTTTAAAAGTAAAACTAGCTTTTTAAAAGTATATACTTGACGTCCTTTTGCGGTATATGCGATAAATTTTTCACAAATTCAATTAGCAACCGTTCAGTATTGCCATCTCGAGGTGAATTGTGTAATTTATGCGAATAGTTTCAATTAAAAGTAAACTGGGACGAGTGCGTATTTTTTTTCAATTTAAAACGATGCGACGTTTTTATAAAAATGATAGCTTTTCATTACGTACGAACTGAAACCGCTGAAGTGCCGGGAGTTTATTTTTCGTCGGGTTTCTTCGATTCGTAATCAGCTGGCGGATCCAGTATAAATTTGCAATTTATAAGTATCGCGTTAAATTGCAAAAATTACATTTTATTAGATCGTAAAAAACGATGCATCTCTATCTATTTATCTTCGTGTGTATCAATTAAGAATAGAATAATTAGTAGAAAAAAAAATTATCAACAATGAATTGTTTGTCGTCATTTTCTCTTTGTTGCCTTCACTTAAATAAGATTAATGTTTTATTAATTTTTATTTTATTCGAATTGTATATTCGCAGTTTAGGAATCCTTTTTCTGATACCTTTGTAAATACCAAAGTAATTTTTAAAAAAAGTTCACGTGTAAATTCAAAAATTCTAGGTTACAACGTATAATTTACCGTTTAAAATTAATTTTATATGTAAATTCTTATCAAACATCGAGTAATGGTCATAATTACGGTAGAAAATTACTCAAATATGTAACTGAAACCAGTTTCAAATTAACCCACTCTATAAATACAAACAAATATCGATGCATAGAATATTTAATCGTGAGAATAGAAGTACCTCGCGATGATTTAATCATTTTTCATCTCGTAAACGATTTTTCGTTCCTTCTATTTATAATTTTGATTTTAATTCAGTTTCCGATCAACAGAGAGTTTCGGAAATGGGCATTTTAAACGTGATATAGTGACGCTCTCTTCGTACGTTGAACAGAAGTATAGCAGAAACAGCTTCGGTAGAGATCGCGGATTGTTTTGTAGAGTTGGTATTTTGTGGCAAAGAGAACGCTGATGTTGGGCGGAATTTCAGTACAGTAAGTGTAGAGTTCAGTTTTTTATTTTATTTTTTGTTTCAGATGAAAGCTGAGGATCAATTTGTTCCACTAACCATCGTCATTTTTGAAGCGGTTATTTCACAATTGAACTGATTATTATGACTGGTGAGTACCAAAATCTGTCCATTATGAAATTGTATCTATTTTAAAATTATATTCGAATATTTTTTCGAACAATTATAGATAAGTGTAAATACGTATGAGACAGGATTATCTGTGACGAAAGTTAGAAAGGTATAAGGCAATGTATAGCATCATCAAAAATTGCATGAAATACTTAATTTAAAATATTTAATGGAAAATTTTTAGTCCCAGATATTTTAATTTTTTTCTCTTGCTCAATGTTCAATTCCCAGCATTAGTTGTAATTACAGAGAAAAACGTTGACTCGTCTTTTTCTTGTTCGAAGAAACGAACCAAAAACTCCATCGCCCTTGAAACAACTCAATCTACCGGAACACCTCAAAAAGAAAAAAATTAATTTCCATTTTATATCTCCCTTCGGTTGAGATTACAAAAAACAGAAAAAGGAAGCGGACCAGATTCTAAATCTTGTCGTATTAATTTTTTAAACCGTCGAAAGTTTTCATTTCAAGGGTCAAACGTGGCGTATTGTGAACTCATATAGTATAAGGGTTCGAGTAAACAAATTCACTTTTTATTTCGAGCTTCTTTCATCTCATTAATAATAACTAAAGCAAAGTTACGTTTGTTGGTTTGTTTGCTTACGTGTCCACTCGAAAATTGGTGGTACATCGGAAAAAAACCCGCGCACCCGCGTTCGCCGGATTTTTAATGAGCTTTTCTATAGCGTCGCGGAAAGGGTGTATTTTTTTGTATTAGTACTCGATAATGTTGACATTGTAGATGTTCGCCATCTGTTGTTGATTCGCTTCAACTACGTGAGTGCAAAATTACTACGAGGGTTACCTTTGCTTATTTTTACCCCCAATATCGCGCCCCTTTTTGATTTACGTTTTATCTGCGGTAATTTATACCTATTTAGGTAGGTTAGCCGATTACACGAGTAGTGGTGATATTGCCGAGGTTTCTCGTGGTTCAATTTTTTTACGAAATATTTTTCATCGTATATATATTTTTTTTGAGAAAATCTCATCGACTTTTTGTTAAGATATACGTATCAAACTTCGCTACCACGCGTCTGTCAAACATCGTTAATTGCAATTTGCCCTGTTCGACGGGGCATTAAGACGGTAATAATATTTTTAACAAGGGCGGCATACGTTATCCAGAGCCGCTGCTAGCCTCCAATCAACCAAAATCTCATTCATTCGTAATAAGTTTTTATCTAACGAAAACATCGTTTTCGCCGAAGGAAAAATATGTACTTTTTTAGCTCTGATCTTTTAACTTGATGGAAGACTAGTTTTTCAATGCTTAAGGGGTAACTCGAAGTCTTGCGGATGTGAAATTGTACCACTGAAAAGTTACCATTTTTAAGGGTGTATTTATGGGTTGATTAAATTTGCTTTGAATCGCTTTAATTTTAAAAATACAAAAATGAAGTCGAGCCCTTCCATTTTTTTTGTATTTATTTTTGTTATTTTGCTGGTTTTCGTTTTTTGTTCAATTTCACTGGTTTTTCTTTTTTTATTTGATAATTATTTTTTTATATTTTTTTCCGTTTTTTATTCGTATTTTTCATTCTATTTTTTTATATTTTTCTATTTTTTTTTCAATTTCTGCTTCCTTTTTGATTCTTGCTAGTTTCTTTGAACGATCGTTCTAATCTTCAAATAAAAAAGTCCATTTTGTAACATTAAGGTAGTATCACCCCAGTGGTCTGCTCCCTTCCCTCGCATCCTTCTGTCCATTGTCTTGAAGCTTTTGAGTCTCGATGAAAATTTTCCTAAATCTTAGTCAGAGGCGGAACGACGAGGGTATTAATGGTCAGAACCCCCTCCCCATATTTTTTCCAGGAAAAAAGTCGGCAAATTTGACTTCTGTGCTGGCGATTCGTGTCGGCAATTTAGATTATGGCAATCAGACATAGTAAAAAAATCAAGTTTTTTCCGAAAATTCAATGTTTTCATCTTTACCATGGAGCTGAGTTAAAAATTTTGTCGACTTGAAAATAATTTTGCCGACTCGGCATTTATCCACAAAATGTTTAATTTCAGGGGTGGATAATATGGTTGTTAGTCGATGCTTTATGAATATGAAAATTTTTCAATTTTTTTGGGGGGAGCTAATGCCATATGAGTCATTTAGCTGGAACAAGCACTTTTACAATAAATTTTACTATAGAAACGTCCTCAAAAATAATTAAAACTTCATACTTTTTTGATGAACGTAAAAAAATTTTCCCCCTCGCTTCATCCGGACAATTTTCTCTTTTCTATCTTCAATTTTTTTTTTAAATATATTGACCCGGCCCTATTTTTTTACCAAATTTTTGAAAATCTCTTATCTTTACCACCCCTCTCTCCTTAACCCATCAACGAGGTCAAATTTCAGATTAGAAGAAAATTTGTATTTAAAAAAAAATCAAATTTAAATTGTAAAAAAATTAACGCATTATATGTTTATTGAAAAAAAGGTATATGACGTCACTTATTCTACCAGTGCTGCCAATACAATCATAAAAAATTGCCAATAATTTATAAAAAATAAACAATTTTTGTGTAATTTTTTCAAAAATATCTAGGTTTTTTTTCATTTTTGCACTAATATTGGAAAATTTACTACTTTTTCTCTACTTTTTCTCTATTTTCATGAGCTATTTTTGAAATCACTACTTTTTCACTATTTTCATCATTTCCACCACCTGTTAGGATACCCTTCAATAGGGCTAATATTATCAATTTTTTGGTTTTATGACACCCCATTTCAACCCCACTAGTCGGAAAATTTTGGCATTACATCCCCCCCTCGAAATACCTTAGTTTCGCCCCTGATCTTTGTCTTCAAGTACGTCATATGTTCGATTTTTTTTTCTGTTATGAATGAACATTCTTACATTTACCAAGATACTTCTCCCGCACCCCAACTCCCCCAAACCCCATTCGCCAATATTATTCCGATGGTCTGTTATTGGTATTGCGAATGTTCAATTCAACCGAGTACATATCTTTTCCTTTGGCACGAAGGCCAAAGAAGAACGATACTTTTGGTCAGCGCATCATCGCGTGCCTGGAAACATTTTGTGTTTGTTTCATTTATATAGGTCACGTGTCACACGTCACTGGTTGACGTAAGTGATGTTTGTGTAATACGTGTTGAATACAATATAATAGCGATTTCCGGTAGGTTTCGTTTTTTTTTCTCTCGCTACCCTTACTAAACATAGGTCCCGTTTAGGTGGTATCCGACACGGACACGTGAAAAGCTCAGCATCGCCTGCGACCACGGCAAAAAATTTCCTAACTAGTTGCATTTATAAGTTGCTGTTTGGTAAAAATGGACGCGAAAAGGGCGAGTAGATCGAGGGCCTTTAGCGTTTCGTGAGCGTCTCGCACGTTGTACACGCGTTTGCGTGTTTTGTTTGTTTGGCAGCACAAAACGCAGAGATAACGTCAAATGGTAAACATCCGAAGGGTCGTGTAATTATAAACGTGGCGTCGTCGTCGGCGAAAGATAGCATTGTTTGCGTCTTACACAGCGTCGAGGTTTTTTGTAATTTTTTAATTTTACACCGCGCGAAGGGTGCGATTGAGGGATGGACGGTGTGCATCGGTACCAATTGATGTCGCGCCTTTTTCTCCTTCGCTGTAATCGCAATCTGCGAAGCGTGCGGAAGCGGTGACAGTTTGCAAAATAGATAATTGGATATTGGGCAAGTTGATGGTGTGTAGCGAAGTAACAATCGTTTAGATTGTTTTAAATGATATCGAATTGGACATTTTTCGTAAATTATTTAATAATTCAAATATTTACAAGTAATTACATTTAATTACCCGCGCGTAAGTCTCTCCGAATGGTAAATACACGAATTTATTAACCAAGTATCTATTATATTTTGCGTTCGTTCAGATATCGTAAATATTTACACGTAATTATTTTACTGCGATAATTTTACCGAATAAGATAGAATAGCTCAAAATGCAGGAAAGTCGTGGATACTGAGAAAATAGGAGTTACTTTGTGGAGTAAGGAATTATTTCGAAGGAAGCACAAGTCTAATATCGATGTATTTTTGTAATTTTTTTTACGAATTTCACGAATAATTCAGAGTCTCGATTCCTCCGATTCTTCTCCTTGTGTCTGCAGAAGGGATTTCTCTCTTGAAATCAATTACGTAGAATCGGGAGAAGTTTTGAATTGAAATTTAAAAAATGAAAAAATCAATTCTCGTACATTTTTTTGATATTTATTCACATCAAGTTTAATGAAAAATGAGTACTTTTTAGAAGAAAAACATCTTCCAAGAGCATCCTCGGTTCGTTCTCCAACTGTTCTCTTTACTGAGGTCGTCAGGAGTATTTCCATAAATACGAATAATATCAATTTGTCAGGAAAATAACTCTAATTACGTGATCGACAAATACATTTTATAATTTGTGTTAAATTTTTACTAACGAATCAGGGTCTATTTTAATACGCAGTTCAAAAAGTTTGTTGCGCAGCTGCTCAAAGTTTTATTAAACTTTATAAACAACTTATTTGAAGAGAATTTCAAAGCTTTTGTAGAAATCTAGCGAAACTACGACCAAATTTGAAGAGATAGAAAACATTTTCGATGCAAAAAATATTCATTTTCAAATTTTCAACAACCTTTTCAGCCTCACGAAAAATCCCACTTTGATTTTTTTTCCGATGTCAACAATTTGATAAAAATATGGTGAAATTTGAGAAGATACAAAAAATATTCCTCATTCAATTTGGAACATCATCCGTTTCAAATTTGTTTTTCTTGAGAGTCACTCCAAGCTTCATGAAATGCCTCATCATGAGTTTCCCTTATGAATTGTGGTTTGACATTTAATGGGGAAGGGGAGAGGGAAATGAAGTATTACATAACATTCCAGGTTTTTGTAGGTACTTTGCATAGCAGCAAAAAATTCTCAAAATAAGCCTTACGACAGATCGGTGCAATTTTGTTTTCAATTTTTCATTTTAAGAGCCAAATGAAAAACTAGAGGAATATGTTTTTCAATTGATGCTGTTTTTGAAAGAGGATTATCGGAGATTCACTCACCCTTCCTCGATGTTTCTACTTTGAAAAATCCAATAACGCGACAGGTTTAAAAGATTTTATAAATTTTGAGATTTGAATTCATCGACTGCTTAGTTTACGCGAGAAAGGAGATTCTAGGCGAACATGAGATCTTATGTAGACTAAAATTTAGTTATTTACACATTATACAGAAATTGTGAGATATTTACAGCTTTATAACACGTGTAACTTATTCATAAAAAGAAAAAAGGAAGGTAACGATTCATAGTATAACATAACAAAAACAAGAAACATTAAAAAAAAAAACAAATTATAAATTTTGGGTTTGAAAATAAAAAAGAATTGGCAAAGAAAAAATGCGTCGGAAAATTGCGAAGAATTCTAAAGGTGAACTTTTGATAATTTTTTCTCGATTTTCCAAATATGTATAACACGAAGCTACTCGGAAATTAACGGAAATTAGATTTAACTCAAAAAACAAATTTTCAGTGCCAAAAAACTATCATAAAGGTACCTAAATAAAGGCAGCAAAAAAACATAAGTCACTCGAACGTATTTAAAAACGATACAACCATTACAAATTACATACATGTATAACAACTGGTGATTTTTTTCATTATATTAAAAAAAATAAAAATATTTTTAATAAAAGAATAGGAGAAAAGAATCTAAAACGACTTATATTAAGAACAATGTAAAGGAGAGAAAAAAGTAATTATGTATAAAAACAATTGAGGAATTTTGTACAAAGTACTGTAACTATTCTGGTTCAACAAATCGTAAAAATTATTTGCTCGAGCTCACTAAAGCAGATGAGGTGTAAGCTTGAGGGTTGCACGTAGTTAATCCGAACGGATTCATTGTGGCGAATGGAGACGACACTAGGCTACTTCCGCTACCGACTCCTGTAATTAAAAAAAAATTACGTCAAGATGGATGGTCACGTTCGGGTGATGGTAAATGAAAATTTTAGATGGCGAATTAGCGATACAAAGCATTAGCATATCGGAGACGAAATGATATCTGCAAATGAGTGACTACCCTCAAGATGACGTGGAAATACAAGAAATCATACGTAAAGCAAAAGCGCACCAGAGGAAAAAGCCACTACTAGTGTGAAATACCTACAAAAATGAGCGATCTTGCCACGACATATTAGGTATATGCTGTGAAATCGTTTGGCCAGATGGTTGAATGGTAGATGGAGAAGAGCTTCTGGTGACAGGCAAAAAAGCGCTTTTTTCTTTTATCTCGTTTTCGTTATTACCGTAATGTTGGTAATTGGCGTATGTATCGCAAGGTACCACTGTAAAAGATCAACATCGGAAATGTCGTAAGCGCGATAATTATTAAAAGCTTGCTTCGCCAAGCTTTTTCGAAAAAATCTACTAAAAGCCAGCAGCAATGAGAGCGAGAATGTGCGTACGCGTCGAATTGCCCAAACGAACTACTTACTGGTTGAAGAATTGAACAACGATCCTCCGGTTGGCGAGCCTAGATTAGAATTGGCAGTCGAATTTGACGAACCGTTGTAGGCGGCTGAAGGTATCGTACCTCCTGGTGTAGCACCTCCACCGCCACCGTTGGTGTTGCCGTTGTTATAAGAGCCACCGCCGTTGGAGGAATGAGGCGTCGAGGCGCTGGAACCGTAACCACCTCTTGGTGACACGCTGCTGCTTTGCCCTCTGGCAAATTCCTCTGTGAAATGATATTCCCATTAGTTGAAAGATCTCGATGCGTATTTAGCTGGCTACCTATAAACGTCGTACCTTCTGTCCATTGTCCAGTACCATTTTCATGAACTGTGACCGCTAATTGACCGGTGTAGGCGTTGAAACCGGAAGATACCATTGATCCTGAGTTAGTAGGTGATCGAGGAGCGGATAACGAGAGTTGGTTGTTTCTCGGCATGCTGTACAGAGCCTCCGCCAAATCAGCCGCTCGTTTGAGAATTATCTCCTGCGGAATGAAATCATGATTAATTGTTCAATCCTTAGGAAATCAATTGTAATTGCGAACTGACCTTTGGTAATTTATCTGGATCACCGGGATGTCTGGGTATTAGTTTTTGAAGTCTTTGGAAACCGTAATCTATAGTTGGTTCTTGAAGCGCTGCAAAAAAACAAAACATAATGCTAATTAACAAATACAGAGACATTAATGACCGCTTGTACCGGCGACACGGTGGTAAAAGGCAACGTAAATAATTTACTTTATTAATAATAAAAGCAGTTCGAGGTTATTTACATAGTAAGGTAAATAAAGGTACTTACAGACATAAACAAATCTACCAGGGGATCCTTTGCAAAACTGTTTTGACTTGTACGATAAAGTTACTTCGACTACTCCTGGTATATGTCGCGGTGGTGTTTGAACTCTGATAGCATGAGGAGTTATTAACTGAAACAGAATAAATAACGGATGATTAAAAATTGAAGAAAAATCTTAAGAGTTTGGATGATGCGAATTCCATGTTGAATTTCTTAATGAAATTTGACGGGCGTTCCGGGGGAAGGTGAAATCACCTCGGATAAAAAAAGATAGCCGGGTCGATGCAGAATCTCAAACCCTACTTGGCATATAGAGTGAAATAATAATTATTGCGTTTTAGGACCCGGTTTCAGGGCCCACTTTTGCAAAGCTAGGTTTTGGGTTTCGAGTCGGGGTTTTGAAATTACGGTTTTCGTTCTTGGGCTTCGGGCCAGGGCTCACTTTATCAGGGCTTAATTTATCAGGGCTTTTCGGGTTTCAGACCCTGGTCCTGGGCTGGGAACAACCCCTAGTTACGGAGTTAGCCAAGATGGATTACTCACCTCGCTCCAGACTAGCATCGTGCCGAAGACTACTTGCAGACCTTCGAAAAAATGATCTCCAATGATGATAACGGTTGAACCTCCAGTCGTCCAACCTTCCCTAGGACTGATTTCTTTTATACACGGCGTTGCAAGTGGTAACGGAGGATATAGTCCTGGAAAAACGGAAGAAATTGGAGTTAATACGGAGGAGTTCGAAAAGCTGCGATGGATTTCGCCGACGTACCTTCGGAAGGATCTAATCTTTTGGCTCGACGACCGTGTTTTGAATTATTATGTACAAACATATTATCGGAAATGGCTAACAGTGGTCCTTCGACGCTGACTTGGGTCGAGATTACAACCTGCGAAGAAGCAAAAGGTTAAAAATTACGTCGCGTCGCATAATGTGGCGTTTTAACGCGCTGAATTACAAATGTAAGTACAAGCTGTAAAGTTTAATAGCCGAGCATCTATTTTCATTTTTCGAGTAATTTATTTTAAAACGCGGCGGTATTCTTATGGCGAATCTTTAAAATGAGTACGTTCGGAGCCCTTTTCCACTATCGTCGCACATGTTTACTTTTCGACTGTGTTTACAATGAGCCGAGCAGAAAGAAAAAAGGAGAACGTGTATGTGTAATCGTGTTACTTTGTGTAAAACGAACTCAGAACACGATGGTCGTTGATGTAGCCAGAGAGCTCGTTCAAAGTAAATTTTATAGAAATTTCGTCGTAGCGTAAGCGATAAAACGACGTCGTTAAACATCGATGCGTCGAGTTAATTATAACGTTTTGTAAGGATACGTTAGAAGCTTTTAAATTTTTAAAACGACTGGTGCACGTTGGAACGAGCACACAGATGGAAATATCTCGGTATTTACTCGACGAATATTGGGCGAATTTTTTATTCGGTCGCGACTGGCACGTGGTGATAGACGTGAGTTACATGACGACGCATACGATACGCAGAGGCCGCGAGGGTGTATTTTTAAGCGGTTTCGTATGCGTAGTTTTCATCCCCGCTGAAAAATTATTTTTAATTTTATTTCGCGATCATCGAATATTCCATTATGATGGGCGTTAATTTTATATGAATGTTACAACGTATAAATGGATTCTAAAAGGTGCCGCGTGCCGACGCTTTTAATAATGCATCCGAGAGCGCAACCAAACATTAGCGAAACGCGCCAATTACCTGAAAAAAAGATTTAATCTAGACACGTGAATATACTTCGTGTCGAAGCTTCGGTGTTTTGTACCTTTTGCATACTCTGCTCGAATATCTTGGGAAATGTTAGGTTAGAAAAAAATTCTACTTGGCAATATGCTACATGTGTACTAGAATTTGCGATGGTTTTGGTTTTCCAGTACACGGATTAATATTGTAATTATTCGACGCGTGCTGTATTGTGCAACTTTTGATGCGGTGCACAACTCGTACTTTGCGAAGTTATGCAATTGTGGTTACCGAAATACTTGTAGACTGATTTACCAAATTGTAAATTTGTAAGGTACTACTTTGGTATATTTTACTCGAAGTAGGTTTTAGGTTTTGTTCTGAGTGGAAATTGTTATTCACCAATTTTTCGTTAATTATGGCAAAAAACGCTGAAAGTGACTAATATATGAATATGCGTAATGAAATGATGTGAACCTGGTTATTAGAGCAGGAGAAAGGTGCCAGAGAGAGATACCCGAAGAGAGATGAAAATAGTAGGAAAAGGCAGGCTGATGTGAGAGAGAAAAAAATTAAAACAATCAATTAAATACGGTAAATTTTCGGAAGATGGTGACCAGATACTATTTTTCGAGAAAAACGAGTTTAAAATTACAAAAAATAAAGAAAATTTTCGTGTCATAAATTATTTTTTGTAATTTTTGCTCAAATTTTGCATTTATTACAGCTCAGGTAATTTCTATCGAGGCTATAATACGTAAAAATGTCTGAAAATTTCAAAACTACACCCCCACCCCTCAATCATGCCGCAAAAAAGTTACACCTGTTTAAAGTTGATCACTTCAATTTTTCAATCACGTTGATTTTTTGAATTCTGAAAAAATTTGAACGTAACTCTTTTTGGGGACAAGATAGGGGGCTGGGGTTGCGATTTTTGAAATTTTCATACATTTTTACATGAGAATCGAAAAGTGAAAATTCAAATTTTGGTCACTTACACCCAAACCTTGGTCACATATATGATACTGATAGTAATAAACAGGGTTTTTTTTGTGGAGGGACGCGGGGGGTAGCAGCGCCTCCAATGGAAATTTCAAAAATATCGAAAAATTACCACAAAAATTTGGAAAAATTTAAGAATTTGAAAAGAAGTAAAAAAATAACATTTGGTAGCTTTTACAAAAATTTTTGGATTTTTTTCTAATAATCAAAATTATAAAAATTCTGAAATTATGTTATCGATAGAATCAACAAACCAATTCTGGAAGGAGCTAGGAATTCAAATTCTAAAATTCGTGAAAAATAGAATAATGAAATTCGGTAGCTAAAAAGTTGGCTTTGAGGTTGTTTTGACGTGAGCTTCGATCCTGGCGAATTTCATCGAATTCTGAGAGCGCAACCGGCGAAGGTTCCCTTGTAAGTACCTATATCGGCAACGTTCTCAAAACAGCAGCAAGGGGTGAGAAGGGGATACAAAAAATCATGGGATTACAATTTTTGAAATTTGTCGTCTCCTTAAAAAAGAAGTGAAAAAAAAAGGCCTCGTAGTAACGCACTCTGGAACAGTAAGCTCCGGTTCTCCGATGGGCTGAACACTGAACAGCCTTCCAGAAGAAAAAATAGATATGATGATGATAATAATGACGATGGAGTCAAAATCTTGGAGCATTTTGGCTCCTGAGGGCTGAGGCTTATTCACAAGGGATGCCTTAAAAGTTGAGAAAATTTTGGCCGACACTTGTGATGGGTGTTTTGATCAGATGCAATAAAAAAATTTCTGATTTTTAAAAGAGGAAGGAAGAAGTTCAACGGAGTCGGAAAAGTTGGTAAATCATTTTCATTGATGGTATTTGTTAACCCTAATTACATAATATGTATTTTTACAAAAACATTTGACGATTTTTTCGCCCTTTTTTCCCAAAAAATCTGAAAATCATGCCAATCAGAAGTTAGAATTTATGAATAAATTTTTGTGCGCTCAGTAAAATGATTGCTATCTTGTTCAAGTGTTGAAGAGAAAGGGGAGAAGATATCCCTGTTATATTTCGGTACAATTTTTGCCCTCACTGGAAAACAATTAGATTGAAAATTAGCCGGGAGGGAGGTGTAGTAGTTCATTGGAGCATTAATAAAGTTTGTTTATACGTTGGAAGATAAACTAAAAACGAGAAAGTATCGATAAATCAAGCCGTTCAATCTAGCGATGAATATTTTTTCAAGGCTTGGAAATTTCTGCTGTAAGCAAGTTAAAAAATTTTTATTACTGAAGTATACGTGAGGGCAGCTAATTTTTTGAAGTTTTACGTATCGGAACGGATATTGGAACGGAGGTCGAGCGTGCGAAGCGTGAAAAAAGAAAATGAGAATGTTTGCTTCGGAGTAGATTGAAAAATTGAGAGAAAAAATTACCGAAATAGTATCTGTTGGAAAAACTAGCTGGTATATGGGGTTTTATATGGTACATGAGTGTAGGCGACGTTGCTGCAAGTATTGGTTAAATGTGTATACAAGTTTAAATGTTTTGTACGCTGTAGTCTGTAGTATGGCGTAAGGCGAGCGAAGAGGAAGGAGTAGGTATCGTGTGTGAGTGTGCGTGTACGAGTATACGCGCGCCCTGTATAATGTATATAAAGATACACAACGTTGAAAAAACCGAAAGGGAAAAAAAAGTGGAAGAAAAGTTTAAACTTTGTCGGCATAATAGAGCGGCGACCATTTTGACGTAGCAAGAAAATCACGGACGACGGGGAAAAGCTCTAAGCGGGTACAAGAAGAGTACGGTAGAACAAGATGTAGAAATAAACTCCTCCTCCCTTGGGGTTTATGCAGTCCGCCCCTCGGGAATATAGTCGTACGCTCGGAGAATTGCCCCTCGCGCGTCTCCGTCTCCGCGATACTTTACACCGTGAACCCCGTACGCGGCGTCGTTTCGCCCCGCTAGTACCCGGAATTGCCAGTTTTTCCGTTCCCATAGGAACGACTGAATGTTCGATTTCTGAACAGTGAACCCCCTTTAATAGCGCAGCTCTTTATCCGTAGTGGCACTAAGCTCTTATCATCACCGATTCCAGACATCAAATGGAAAGATGTTCTCGGCTTTTGAATAAACTTTCGCCAAATCTCGTCAATTAAAACGAATTAAGCTCGTTTCAATAACTTATCGAGTAATTTCATTAAAAACCTAACAAGCTTTAAATACACGTATTTTTGTCCTCTTTTTATTCGCTAGCTGCATGATTAACGACCGCGAGATTTTCTTTTTTTTAACCGAGTAATTGGACGGAAGTCGCAAAAGTCAAAAGTCAGTTAAATTAACGACGCGCAAATTTTTCAAAACAATTTTCACCATTTGGGGAAGCTCGCGATTACATTATGAAACTTTTATTATTCGAATTTACGCGTTTCTTATCGTAAATTGATTTTTTAACCGTATACACTTCAAAATAGCCTTCATTATCGAAAGCATCTTTCCATATTGGCCACATAACGTCGATTTTCGCCTCCGATTTAATTTGTTCGATTAACGAAAACATCAGCTTTGGCGAAACTTTTATTCTGCGTAATTCGATAAACCGACAAATGTCACTTCTTGGCGTCGAATTTTCTACCATCTAAAATAACCCGATGTTTGCGCAATTCGTCAAAGAGAAAACACCCGAAATGTGCGCGACCAGTTGAGATTTTTTTTCGTCAACTTGTCATTGGTATCCTGAGAGGAAAAAAAATATTCCGAAGGTAGGAAATTCTCGTATAACGTTTTCTCTTTCTTTACAAACGAACAAAAGCAAGGAAAAATGAAGAAAAACGGCGTCACAGACGTAAATGCTTCGAAATGAGAAAACACGACGGAAAAGTGGAAAAAGAGTAGGGCGATTTTTAGCAGGAAATAAATAACCGTATATAAGAAAATTCTTTTAAAAATGTTTTTACAAAATTATTGTGAAATATTCTTCGCGTTAGGTATCGACTTTCGCTTTGGAAGAAAAACGTGCTGAAAAAAAAAACACTACGCACGAGTTGAATAAAATCTGATAAATTTTCATCCGAATTTTATCGGACGTTTAGAGAATACAACGACGATTATTTTATTACGAAATTCCTCAAACTATTTGAATATTCCGGTGAATGGGAATTTATGCGAAAAAAAATCTACGTCTCGGGGGAATCGACGACGCAGAGTAAGTGGGAAAAAAATGAGTTGGTGGTAAAGGAAAAAAAATAAGAGAAAGGAAGAAGCAGAAAAAAAAGGCAGAATTATTTAATTTCTTGTAAGAAGTTAGTTTTCAAGTTAACATCGAGGAAAAGTGTTAAAGTTGAAGGTTCTTTTGTAGCAATTAAAAAGTTAACCATTTAAAGTTAGTTTCAAAGGGAGTAACGCCATTCGTGTTCCCTTCGCTGCCGTCGACGCGTACCTCTTCGTCTTATGTTAAACTAATTACTTTCGGCGAGTTTAGAACCCTTAAAGTAAATGTAATTTTATCTGAACAGGGTACCATCCGTATTGGAGACCGTTGAAATGTAAGGGGAGATTATAAAATTGTACGTTTCTTCACACGTGCTTTTTCCTTACACTTTTTAATCAACTAAGACGAAATTTTGTGTTGGCAGCTTTCGCCGGCGCTATGTGTAAGATGAATGGTACACTTAATAACATCGACGGTGAATTATTTAAAGCAACCGATTCGAAGATGTTGAAAAGCTTGATGCGTTTCGTCTTCGGGCATTTTAGGCGTATTACAAAAGGATTAAATATGTTGAAATTTACCTGAAATCTTCTCATGTCTCGAGGATTGCCGGCGTTCTTTAAACAGTTTTGATTGCATTTCAGGAAGAATTTGAGAAAAAATCTGTAAAAAAAAAAAGTAATCGTGTTATTTTACGCTTGGAAAATTTTCATTTTTTATTTTATAACGTTGATGGAAATTGAACAATTGGCGCGAATAATTCGTAAGTACGTTACCCTTTGGGATGCGATGATTTAAATTTAAAATTTGTCACTAAGACAAAAGTTACAAAGTACGCTTTGTTATAGCGAGTTCAACTTAAATATAGGAAGTGGAAATTAGAAAAGTTTCTATGTGCGAAACTTCAATCGAGAAACCTTTTCTTTTTGTATATTACAACTGGTTTTCATCTCTTGATGTTATACGTCGACTGCGAAGTTTTTATTATGTAAGTAATGACGAAAATCTTGAGATTTTATTGCTAACGAATAATTTACACGAAACATGTTGACGTGTATTATCTCATTTTTATTACGATACTTGAAATTGTCGTATAGCCATCAAAAACCTATTTAAGCGTTTGATAGTTACTGTTGTTTCTGCGAAAAACCTGTCTGACTGGTTTATAATGTTTGGTTTTGATTCGTAAAACCCGTCTGACCGGTTTAACTAACCGGTTTGACGGGGTTTTGTTGGTAGCGATGTTCGCGAAACCCGTCAAACAGGTTTTAAATGTGTGATAATTACAGTAACGTTGTTCAGAAGTTATCACCGACTGGTTTTTATTTCAGCAGTATTATTCCAAAAATAAGTAATAAAAAATACATTCGTTCTTTCTCCTAGCAACCTGTATGAAACGTTATGAATATTTAATTTTTTCCCCAAATCAGTTATGATTACACCCTAGTCATTAAGCCGCGAATTTATTATCTCATCAAATATTAAAATAATTCTATGCATTTCATTCACCAAAAATTCAAACTCATCGCGTGCCACTTTAATAACGAAAATGTTGATATTGAACAAAACAAAAAAAAAAAACAAAAAATTAATAACGTAGAAAAAGCACTCGGCTACCCTTATACGAGTATAAAAAAATTCGATAATTGCGCAGTTGAAAATGGTGTTGGCGCGAATACGTATTAAAAGCGTATGTTGCAGATAAGAGTAGAAAGCGTAAGAAAAGCAGCCTAGTCCTTCGTATCATTTTTCGCTGTCAAAATCGTAAGAGTTTCGAATTTAGCACCCCAATTATGAAGCAAAGAGGCCTAAGAAGAAGGGAATCCTAAATCTATAAATAATCTATGAGAGGCTGCTGTACGCTGAACAGCTTGCTATACGTGTTATATTTTTATAGCCACCCTCGAAAAAGTCTTTACATCCCTCGTACTTTTTTTGAGGACGGTAGTGCATTTTTTTTTCTTCGAGGTTTTTTCCGCTTCTTTTCGCATAAGTAAAAATTGACGTTATTGATTTTGAGCGGGAAATTTTCAATGACTCGAGGTTGAAGACTCGGTGAAATAATTTCCTCGGAAGGGTATCGAGATATTTCAGCCATCGAAGGTATGTCGTCGATGTAGCTCATTATCGTAACGTTTATGTACTTGTAACTTCTCCAAAATTTGTATCAGTGATGTGATTACGTTTATGTGATGTCTTCTAAGTGTGCTAGGTATGTTGTTATGTCATGTTATCGTCGTAGTATGAGGTCGTAACGGGTTTCGTTGGATTGTTCATGGTCTTTATAGTGGCATATTTAAGGGCGATTTTTTTTCTAGATTTTTTCTATTGTTCAGATGTGAATTACGCTTTAAAGACGTCGTTGTGTTTGATTTTATTTCATTTTAACACAATGGCGAATTTTCGCTAGGGAATGCATCGTCATATTTTGAATTAATTATACGATTGAAGGGTTACATAATTTTTCCTATTCTGTTCCCCTTCTGAAATATTTTTTTTAAATTCGTAAAAATACGATATTCTCCATTTCCATAAAAATCTTTACTAAACATTAATGGTAATCTACAATTAGGTAAAAAGTTCAATTACCTTATTTTATTAATTATTAAATTAAATAATTTTTTTGCGGCGTAAAATATCAGGAGTATGTACTGCGCACGCGAACATCGTAAAATACAGAAAAGTCTGGTGGACCGATATACGAGGTTCATGCATGGTGCACGATAGATTGACTATCCGATTCGCCGTAAATACGACGTGTCAAAAGAGTTGCCTATTTATACGCCGAGTTATCATAATAACGCGTATATTGCTCAAAATGTAGAGCGGCAATATCTCATTTAGAATTTCCGGATCATCGAAGTGATCGTAGATAGTAGTTTGTAGAGGAATTAATTTTTTCTTTGTGATTTTTTCATTATGACTTGATATTAGCTAAGAAGGGTGTCGATGTGATGACACATAATTTGATTTTTCTGAATAACAACTCTGGAGGCTTGAAGATGTATCGAAACATCACTGACCAATACGAAAGGGTGGATATATCTTTAATACTCCCCTGAAGCTAACAAGGAAAGGATAACTCACGCTGAGATAAATTTATTCGACATTTTTATACAGAGAGCAATAGTAACTTATCTTTATTCACCTGGTGACGAAACCAAGCGTAAAGATTGGTCATTTGAGCTCGCGGAACGAGTAAAATAGCCAAAATAGTATTTCTTTCGACGTAGTAATTTCGAGCACGCCGAAAAAAAGTTGCTTATTACACGATACGTTATCTAACGCTGGCAACTTCTCACTTTACTCTGCACGTTATCGCGCGTTCAAACGTCGGTACACGGAGGTGCGGAATAAAGAGGAAAAAAAATCGCTAAAAGAGGAAAAAAACCGTATTCTTAAAGGGTTCGAAAGAAAAAATTTGGCGTGGCGCGCGCGAAGAAGCACAACAAACAACGAGGACGGAATACGGCGAGGAAAAAGAATGACGAATATGCGAGTTAGACAGGAATAATGTGATTACGGTATACGACATTTCGACGAGTAGAATGGGTCTCAGATGTCGCTCCAGGGACAGATATAGTATTTATTTAGAAACACCCCTGTAAAATTGCGCGAAGGGAGGATTCGTCGTAGTAATAGGCTTCCACCGAGTAAGAGAATACATTTACTTAACGGGCAGAAACTGAAAGTTGAACGAGGTAAAGGAGGGTCGCGCGTACAGTCGAATTCAGTAAGTGGTCATCGCTCCAGGCTGTGTTTCTGATAAGAAAGCCAAATGTGATTATATAAGAGCCCGTTCGAGAACAAGCCCCGCTCTCTAAGCTCGTTTACCGTGTGCATACTTCCTAACGACACGGTTTACATATATCTGACTATGTACCATTCGATCTGATGGCTTTTACTTCTCTTTATGGTGTGTGGGTTCTTTTTCGTATTTTTTTTCTCGAGCCACCGTAATCGAATCGGTAGCGAAGGTCGTTTCGAGTTATGAGATTTCTGTACGCGTCTCCGCCCCGAGCTTCTTAAGGTCACCTACAAAGTTTTCTCGCTTGTCTTCAAAACTCAAGTATTACGAAGGAAATAATACCGACGTATGTGTGTTCATCTAATTGGTTATAGACTTCGGAATGATATGTTTACTTGAGAGAGTCGCACAAAATGGCACGATTTCCAGCTGGGATGAGAGAGGAATTTGAAAATACGTCTGATAATTTCCATAACGTGTTTCATATTAGAACTTGAGAATTTGATATCGATTATGTGTTATTGTAAATAGCTTGAAATCTCGAGATCTCCTCAAAATATCAGTAAATTTTTCAGATATGTGTGATTGTTTTCAAAAAATGATACAAATATTGACCATATATATTTTTTACAATTCTTTGTTAGTTAAACTAATTTTATTGAGACTCCCTCCCCCAAGATAGTAATTTTACTTTATTTTTCAGATGGATTTTTCAAAGGATATCTCATCATTTTCATAAAATGCAGATGTTTGGATGTAATGTAAGTACATACATGTCAATTTTTTAATTTTAACCAACTCTACGCAGCATGCAACAAATGCGACAAAATTCAAAAAATTCTGAACTGATTCACATTATACGGTGTGAAAATACTCAGAACTGCTAATATGATTGGAAATTCAATGTTCTAAAGATTGATCTAAGACATTTTCTCAAAAGAAATGATAGAAAGCACTGGAACTACAAAAACAAAATTGATAGGTCAGTAATGCACATAAAGGAAAGAAATTATGATTAAAATGATATGGTCACCATGACATGTGACCATGACATGTGACTGTGCCATGTGACTATGGCATGTGACTATGACATGTGACTGTGACATGTGACTATGACATGTGACCATGGCATGTGACTATGACATGTGACCATGACATGTGACCATGACATGTGACTATGACATGTGACCATGACATGTGACCATGACATGTGACTGTGACATGTGACTATGACATGTGACTGTGGCATGTGACTGTGGCATGTGACTGTGGCATGTGACTATGGCATGTGACTACGACATGTGACTATGGCATGTGACTATGACATGTGACTGTGACATGTGACTATGACATGTGACTATGACTTGTGACCATGACATGTGTGATGTGATGTGATGCCAGTTCATGTCATGTCAAAAATGCTAAACGACGTCACTTCCACATAGGCAGACGTGAAGCATTTTGAAAATGTCTCATGTGTTGCGGACTTGTACGCAAACGAAGTTTGTATGAAATGGGTTGTACAAGAGGGAGGCCAAAGACCATCAAAGAACTGAAAAAAAAATACAAGTCTATCTGTAAACTTGAAAGCTTTTTTGAGGGAGTTTTTGCCGTGAAACTTGAAAAAATCCTGTTGCAATCACTTTTTCTCTTTTTTTCAATCATTAGCCAATAATGTAGACACTTATAGACTTAATAGATTTCACATATGTGATCTAGAATTTAGATTTATTTAAGATTTGAGCTTTAAAGTCCTCATCCCCCATTAAGCTTAATGTTACATTGTAACAGATTGTTGATAAATTTTCTAGCTCTTACTGTGACCCAATTTTGAAATTTTCGAATGCCATAAAATCACAATGACGGACTTTGTCAATCACGGTGTCACCATTCATACTACTTTACTGAACAAAATTCTTTGGAAACATTTAAAATGAGACCTTTCCTCCCACCTGCCACCTTGTGTCTTCAAATTATTTTTTATTCCAAGCGTTAAAACGCAAAGTTGAGAACTTCAAGCAGAACGATGGACGTAGTTTTCAAGAAATGGGCAGGAAAACATAGCTTAATTCGTTTTACAAATATAAGGAATGTTCAAAAGTCAAAAGGGAACATGTTAAAAAATAGGTATAAACCTATAGAATACACGATAAAAATTTCAAAATTTACACAATAATTTGTGACCGATTAAAAAAATCGTTGTTACTTTTGAAACGTCCCTCGTATATTATGTCAATTGATTAATGCAATTTTTTCGCATTAATTAGCACATTAGCGTAGAAAAATTGCGTTTGAACGTTACAAAACGCGTAATTCGTTTCGAGTAGTTTTTGAAGAAAAATTACATCAAGTTGTAACACCCACTCTGCAACGGGCAACATGAAAATATAAATTTCTTCGAGAAAAAATAAAACCTAATTGCCTTTCGACATAGTTTCGTTAATGAAAAAAAAAATCCGTGGGAAAAAAGCACGAAAATTTTAGGCGATGTCTGCGAAAGTTTTTAATGAAGTTGGTTTATTATAAGGCGACAGGGTTATGAATACTGAAAATTATGATTTATAGATGTCATCGAGTGTCTAGTAAAAGCGTTCAGACTTGTCTCGGCAACAGGTAGCAATTTATTAATTTATTTACTTCTCGCGAAACTTTATATAACTTTTACTGGAAACAACGTTAGGAAAATTAATTTAAAAGTTTGCACATTTCGCGAACCCTTTGCGCTCTCCAATAAACCTCGATAATCCGTTTTTAATATAGAAAAATTAGCCGATAGATTGCGTATTGATATTTTCTAAACGGTGAAGTTGGGTTTACGATTGGTGTTTGAAAAAGAACGAATGTAAATCGAGGTGTGGGAATGGTGGGAGGACGGCGTGGAAAATGAGTGAATAAAATTTATAAACAAAAACAACGCGTAGGAGGTGATAAATACGGTTACGATATGGAAAGGATGGTAAATGAAATTCAAAGAAATGTAATAAACGCGACGAGAAGGAGGAAAAGAAGGCACGAGGGATGAAGGAAAAAAAAAAGAGGAGACTTGTAGTGAAAAAAAGAAAGCCAAATGTAAAAGTCAAAACATTATGTATACTTTTATAGACAGGTTTAAAAGGCGAATGAATACGTTAGGTGCTAAATAAGAATAAGCCAGATTACACCGGGGAATACCGGTAACTAATTTGCGAGCTTAAACGACGTGAACGAGGCCGACGGCGTAGAAGAGACTGCTGGTATATTAGCAACCCCTGAGTGTACATGTACGGTGGGTGGGTACTGGGTAGCTCCGTCGGTTCGTACTTGGTTGCCGAGTATAGCTGAAAATTTCGGTAGCACGGAAGGCTCGCGACGGTGGCGGGTTTTAGGGGCGCGGGTGGCCGCGTTTTCTGAAGAGAAAACGTAGAAAGCTGTACTTTCTGGTATAATTTCGTTGCTTACGTGTTACCGCGCACCCGTAAAGCTCTCCCTCGTATTTACTACTAGCTGGCGTAGAGTCCTGGGTATTGACTGCAGTTCCCCAGGGCCTACAGTTAGTCCAGTCAATACCGTAGGGAGCAAAATCACCCGTGCGCGTCCCTTTATACCAATCTGTACCCTGCTCTCTTCGGCCGAATCCTTGGAATCGCCGCTCTCGCGTCGCGTCGCCGCGCCGTTTCCTCTTTTCCCGCCTACGACCGTTAAACGAATCGCTAACGCTGCGCTCTTCAACCTTTCCCAGACGAATTCCTGCTCGTCTCCGCGTATACGTTGCTTCTTTTTTCCACTAAATACCATTTTCCCCCGTAATACACGTTTTCCTAATTGAACGAAACGTAACATTTCATTGCTGTTAGATTTTTCCCGTTGTTTTTTCGTCGTGTTTTATGCTCATAACATTTTTAACCTTCTTACCATCTTTCTATGGGTTATCCTTTGTTTAACAATTGCCAGCCTTTCTTGCCAGTGTATTTTCCCCTGTTTAGCGGAAAATTTTCTATGGATTATCGATGAGAAAATTTTCGTAATTGACGAGACGGTGGTTTGATTTTATTTCGGGTAGTGTTGTCAAACCTTTCTCTTTCATTTTTCGTCGCTTGGGTTTCTCAAAATGACTTGAATCTTGATGGTGTTAGGTTTCTTGTCTGTTCCATGTTCCACTTGGTTTAATCTGTGTGAGTTAGAATGAGGTACGTAAAGGAACATGTTTTTTTTTATTTGATCTCTCAAATTTTTGAAAAAGAAATGACTTGAAATTGATAACTCGATCGTTAATTAAAATTATTGTAATTGCGAAAATTTTAATCATTTGGGAAAAGCATCGTGAATTTTTTTCAATTTTACGAACAAATTTGTTTGAAATTTTTTTCAACGTCTGCTTATTCTTGTATATTTCGAAAATTAAATTTTTCGCAAATTGTAAATTTTCATATTTAATTTTTAAAGATTCGATTAGATTTTAAAATGTTACTCGAACATTGTCTGTTGACAAATCGTTAGGGAAAATTGCGAAAAGAGGGAAAAGTAAAAAATAGAAAAAGCTCCCATAACAATTTGGCAACATCGCGTATTTTTTCGTTACGCATCGAGCGTCAAATAGGCTCAGCTGACAGCAAGATGGAACACGCAAAGTATAGTCAATTTGTATAGTTAACTTTTTACTCTCAGTCTGCCTAGCGCCATTTACCTTTTTACGTTTAAAATTATCTGTTTTTTCTCGGTCGCCGTTGCCGTAATATTCATCGGTCCCTATAATAATTTACCTAACTGCTACCTAATTTAAACTTATTTATCGTGTAAAAATGTTCGTCTAGATTTGTACTTTTTTCTACGCTTTTTGTTCGTCCTCGAAAGTAAATTGGCGATGTTGATATTTGCGTTTTAAAATTACCTCGTACTTGGCGTATTCAATTTTACCAAGTGTGAAAGGTCGGACTTTGATATTGAACGAATGCTTGGTTTTGCGCTTTTTATTTAAAATGGAAATTGTATTTTTTTTTAAATAATTTTATTCGCTTGGTTTTCTAGGTCACGCGTGATGGAATAAATTTTATGTTGATTTAATTCGTGGAAATGCTAAATGAGTAGTGAAATTTTGTGGAAAACGCGACCACACTTTGTGGCGAGTAATTACGCGATATTAAATTGGGAAATGTACGAAAATTAGAATTTTTCAGCGAAGGTCAAAAATAAGCCTTGAAAAGTCGAACCTGAATTTTGTCAAGGGGAAATTAGAAATCATGGCATTCAAAAAGGTCCTCTCGTGGGATTGTCTGATTTCCAGTGGCCTATTTTGTCTCATGTTTCGTTGATTGTCAGTTGGAAAGAATGATGTGCTGCGATTGTGAGTGAGAAAACGAATTTTTTGATAGGTGACCTTCTTATTCAAATTAAGGTCGTGAAAAACGTTTCTCGTATTTTTCACATGAGATAGGTTCTATTTTTTTGAAACCTATTGAAATACCATTTTGGAAAATATGGAACTTCCACATTTCCCTGGTTTTCTGGCTGTAGCATCTGACAAATTTTGGAATTAGCGTCCACAGATTGATAAGCTCAATAGTCCTGCGATGAGTTTTCTCAATCCTGTAAAAAAAATATGAGATTTTTCTTCGAAGCTGCAGTTTCCTCACTTAAAAGTGATATCTCCGACTCAAGACATAGGTTCCCTTTCGTTCAGAGGTGTTATTAGTGGAAAAAAACGTAATTTGAAGACAAAAGAAATACACATAGATAATCCTAGCGTGCTGGTAAATGGAAGCCGCGTTTTCCGGCTTGTTTGATGTTCGAAGAAGGGAGTGCAAAACGCGTATATAGGATTGTGGGCGAGATGTATGAAGACACAAGGCGTACCATAGAGAAACATACCCTTTATGGCATAATGTCGCGTGTAAGTTAACGCAACTACATATTTATAGTTGCAGCAGTTAGATAAAACCTTATAGAGGCGTTCGGCTTGTGTATGTAGACGTCGTTGTTGGCGAAGTAAGAGAAAGAGAAGGAGATATCGACGCTACGTATCGTAATGTTTAGTTAGCTTGACACCGGCGAAAATATAGCCTCGGCGAGAAGATAAAGCCGATGATGTAGGGTTGAAGAAAAGGTAAGGTAGCTTTTACACGTGATAGTCGGGAAATGAAATCGTTTAGTTGGAAAAAGAGACGAACAGAGGGAGCGGAAGGCAGAAAAGCGTCGTTTTACCGAAGACCTCGAAAATTGCTACATTCAGTTGAAAACAGCAATAAATCTCAGGCTCGCTGAAAGGAATTAGTAATGAGCTGGCAAAGCAGGTAAAGGAGCTATGTTTCTGTTTTCTAGACATACCTCAACGCTTTTCTCAACCGCTCTTCTTACCTTTTTCGAAAGACCCTTGCCAAGTTACTTGATTATTTCTTTAACTTTGCCCGTACTTGTTTTCACTTATCATTTACCGTTAATCTTCTTTCTTATCCTCCGAACCTCATCTGTTTTGCAACTTTCCCCCTTAATTTTGTTTACGTCTATGGTCTTACGTTCCGCCCTTGGTGTCTTTTTTTTTCGCCTAGACAAATTATTCGCGTGTTTTGGCGGCTGAAATTTAATGTGGAGGATTTTTTCTCGGAGGTGAATTTCTCTAAAATCAAGCGTTAGTTTCACTATCATTTGTATTCTTTATGGAGGTCGGTAAATATGATTTTTTTTTCGCCGTCGAGTGTGTTGATGATGTTTGATGGTATCTTAAGAGGCGCTTTTTAGGGGTTGACGTTTTGTAACCTTTTTACTCTTCAGCGTTTTGTAGACGTTTGGACGAATTAAAAAGGTGTTAATTTTATTATTCGTAGATTTTCGTCGAAATGACCGGAAAGGATACGAATTAGGGAACACGTCGGTATAAATGTTAAGTTAATGTGTAATCATGGCTTTCAAATCGGCCGAGTCATTAGACCGTTTTTAAGGCGAAAAATAAGTCATTTTATCCACATACTACGCGAACTAATGCACACTTAATACGTATAAATATTAAATATACAAGATAGCTACTCGAAACAGACACACTTCGCGAGCACATATCTAAGGTGATAGCATAAGGCGAACGAGAATGACAGGAAATAAGCAACTTGTCGAGTGAAACATAATTCGTGCGTTAATGTTTAAGGCGCGAACGACACGATATTTGACAAAAATATTGTTACACCTAATTTTTCGAATGATAATGTGCAGAAGCGAAGATCGGAATTTGAAGGCGAGGTGGTATGGATGGTGGCGTTATGTCTGCCATTCTCTCACGCGAAGGGTAGTTGGTTTGTTTTACATAATCGTTTTTCGTTTACCGGAAACTATAAAAGCGTTACAACAATCGTCACTTATAACCGCAATAATCTCGGAATTTACCCTCGCTTTTCGATCCGTGCTAATTACCAGGGTCAATCTGATCCAGATGGCTTGGCGAACAGATGTCATAAGAACTTCCTCCTTTGATTTGACTAATCGTCTTATGTGTAAAGCGACGTAGGTGTAAAATCTCGGTTAACCGATCGTTTTATGGGAGTTTTTCGTATTTAAGGCTTCTTGAAAAATAATTGACGAGGTGAAGAAATGTTCATGAATGTTCTATTGAGATTTTCGCGCGTTTAAATCGATATAAGGATGGTAGTGAGGTCGGGAGCTGTGTGAGATTCATCTCTGGGGTGTTAAAGAAAGCTATGGGAGGTCTAAGTGTTAGAAAAATGTTCCCAATTTATGTATAAATATGAAATGATAGCCGCTTTCTTTGTGACCTAATTGTGCCAGAACGAACGAACCGAATTTCGTCAAATTTTGAACATAGTAAACTACCGGTAATCGTAAATACGGAAAGTTAATACACAAAATGACGGTAAATTACTGCAAATTATGGTTAAATCATTTTACATTGAAGATGAATTACATAAATTAAATTACTGGTAAATTACAAAAATTGACGGTAAATTACCATAAATTACCGGTAAATTACTATTAATCACTGGTAAACTACCGTAAATTACCGTAAATTACCGTAAGTCACCTGCAAATTACTGTAAATTACTATAAATTACCGGTAAATTACTATTAATTACTGGTAAACTACCTTAAGTTACCGGTAAATTACCGTAAGTCACCTGCAAATTACTGTAAATTACTGGTAAATTACTATAAATTACCGGTAAATTACCATAAATGACCGGTAAATTACCGAAAATACTGCAAACTTATGGTAATTACTGCAACTTATCAAGATTGTATCATAAAATGGCATTTTCAAGAATTTTGCTGTCATTCGCCCTTCCATAATAACGGTAATTTACCTCAACTGACATAAGCTTCTGATTTAGATCTCAGCCGAAAGGCCTAGAAGATTTTTGTTACATCAACTACGATTGGGAGTTATTATAAATAGAAAAAAAAAAGGTGTGTGCGGCAGCGAGCATTGCGGAGCAATGATAGAAGGTTTGGTGGCAAAGCCCCCAGCCAGCGAAGCTAGCATTAAGTAAATTATCGAGGAACAGTGGAATCGACATGAAACTGGTTGTTGGATGGTTTTTTTTTTGACAATCTATAATATTGTTTACGAAAGAGGGGAGTGGGCTACTTCTTATGGGCCTCTCATGAGATCGGTTTTAGCCTCAGGTAGGATTCAGTGCAAATGCTATGTTCCTCTGTTAAAATGAAAACACGACATGTTGTGAATCTGTATGTGTCGTTATGGTTGAAAGACTCATTAAAATGTTTTTTTTTTTTTTAATCGGGCCATTCAAAAAAACGTCGACACCTCTGTGCAAGCTGGTAAACATTAAGCACGTGTAGCCACTTAGCTAGTGTTATTTAATCGAGCGAGTAATTATAAGCCACAAATATGTGCTAGAGTTAATTAGGTCGAATAATGGAAAAAAAAATTCAATACACATGTTAACATATCTATACATCAACTACGTAGGGAAATTGTTTTACCGAACATTAGGATGGTTTTATATTTCGTAATATTTGTTCTGCAAAGAAGAACATGATAACGAACTCGATAAGATACATTACCCATTTAATTCCTCTAGGTACTTAGATAGTATGTCGTGTCAGTGTAACCTTAATTTGGCCCAAAATTTGAGTTGTTTTTTTTTTTTTGGCCACCTCCAGCCAATATACGTCGTGTAATAAAATAAAAAAAATAATTCGCGGATTAACGTTTTAAATTTCTGGAGTCATAAATAACGATGTAATCGGTTCGTTATCTTTTTAATGACAGAAAATTCGAACCTATTAATCAGATCAGTACACGAAGAACGCCTCCGTCGATATATAAACACATGTTTATAGCTTTTTTTGTTTTTCCAATTCCACCGACATTTGCTAATCATTCGTCTCTGCTGTGAACGCGTCGATATAGATGTGTATAATTATGTGATCCCTTGGGAGCTGAAGTGGTGGGGTGTGTGTGTCGTGTGGGATATAGGTATCGGTACTGTATCGATGTGTAATTGAAACGCACAAAAAGGACGTCGTGGAAATTTCATACCTTGGAGCGATGAAAATGAGTCATTAATGGGAAAACGCTTTACGCTTAATTCTACCGAAATTATAACGTTGATTACGTCATTGATGGTCGAATTGCAGATCGGATTAAGATAAAAATTGTAACCCGAAGCGGCGTCGGGGGTTGCGATGCTGGTGTTACGGTGATGAATAATCTTGATAATATTGACTTGATTTATATGGACAAGCATTGTACGAGCGAAAGTACCACTCTCGTCAGTAAAAAGGGTTATCATGCGATGGTTAAGTTTATTCGAAATTATCAAACTGGCTGATTTAGATGGAATAGGAAGGTCTTTTTTTGACGAGGTATCGAATATCAAAAAATTACGAGTTTTTTCGTTGTTCGATGGTTCGCTAAAGTGATCCAGATGAGATGCGCAATAAAGACGCTTTCGTATTTTTGATAGGATCATAAACACGCGGCGCGCGCGTTAATAACGCCATCGCAGATCGGACCCATTAGACCGGCGAAGCCAAGTAATATGTAAATGATTACGGAATGAAGCGTTAGGAAAACACGATTTTGAAAATGTAGCGAGCTTTGCGGTTATTACGAGAGAGACAGATGGGAGAGTAAATAAGCGAGTATCTAGCGCGCCTGAAAGAAAACAAACCGCCAAAGAAGCGTCCCCTTAATAGCTAGTACCAGTAGGGAGATTTAATTCGGCTCATGTAATAACTTAAGCCATTCTTTATCCGGAGCTATTTAATGTCGAACCCGGTAGCTTTAAGATCTTTCCATTTACTCTTAACGGGGTTGAGTACTTATTGCACCCCACTGCGATACACCCATCAGTTATATTTTAGCCTTCAAAGATAACACTTTTGTTTCATTAATTTCGGTCTGATTTCGATACAATGATGCGTCGCCGCGTCCGGTCGTGTAATTGGTAGGAGAAAAATTTTTACCACCCTTCGAGTTATTGACTGTTGAACGCGAGTTGGGGTGCACCGCATAGGTATATGACACCCTCGAAAATCCAAAGCTCATTACGCGATTTTAAATAAGTTCCAGGGGTGTTTAAGTTCCTCAGCGTTGGTGTCAGGTAGTCTTTGTTTTTCTGCGATGCTTGTTTCGAGATGTGATATTCCCACTTATGATGGGAGATCACGGAGTTCTTTGATTTTTTCGTCGAGATGACTTGTACCATCAGGAATTGAAATTCTTATATTTGCCAATATCTCGTAAAAACACCCTACACGAGTACTTTCGACTTGAAGTAATTTTAATGCAATCTGCGTTTCGATGTGTATTGTGTATAAACGTATAAGGCAAAGAATACAAAAAATAATCATCGTACGAAGATTTTGCTATTGTTGAGCGTTGAGCCTTCACTTGGTACGCGATGAAATATGAAGAAAACAAGACATTTAGGGCTTCCTTCCTTCATCTCAGCGCGTTAAATTTTCGACTCTCGTCTGCAAAGGCGTTTATCCGCGATGAAGTTTTATTACTCGAAACAAAAACCGGATACAGAAAATTACAAATCAGCGTTGCCAAATTGACGGCGAAAGTTGGACGATAAAAAGTAATTAGGGGGACTTTTCGACGCGGAGACGAAAACAAGCGATAAATTAAACAGCGCCCCGAACGCCGTCTCCGTTCGACGGCGAATTCTCTACCTCAGCCGAATAAAATAGTAGATAAATTAATTGCCTAATTGGAGCGTCGCTACGTCCCGATAACGGATCGCGCCAAGGAACGAGGGGCTAAGTAGAAACGACGTTACTTACGACGGAGGCAACTGGATGCCGCAATTAATTCAACAGCGCAACGAAGAGATAAGGGCCTTTTTAAACGGAGCGAATTCCGTTCTACCCCCGTGAAGAATTATGCGGCACTAACTGCCGTCTCGAGTTTTATTTGCATACGCATTTTCGCCTCGCCCGACTCGCCTCGTTCGACGGATAATTTTAACGGCTGCAATCGTTTCCGTAGATGTATGAAATGTCTTTGGGTAATTTTTTCACATCTTCGCTGAGTCTCGAGAGCGAGAGTTGAGGATGGAGGTTTTGAAAAAATTCATGAAATCGCGATGTCGAAGGGTTTGAAATTTCGAGGGTATTTTCGCAACGATACGTGGTTTCTCTTGTCAGTGATATGTCTTGAGGTCGTGTTTGGTAGCATTGTAATTTTTTTCATCAGTTTTCTCGTCTCCGCTATCTGAAAATCTGCGTTACGCTTTTGTTGAGCGCAAAAAACTTATTTATTTTTTTCCCTTTTACATATCTCCTAATTTAATCAAATTGTGGTTTTATTTTCCTCGCGTTAATTACGGCCATTTTTTAACCCTTTCGTTGAATTTTTTTCCTTTTCTTATTTTTATCGTGTTGATGATTTGTTACAAAAATTGTATTCGTGATAAATTAAAAGGTTAAATTATTCGAAAAATACGGGACATTTTGCGAATTTGCCTCGTCAATTTGTAATCATTAGTTTTTATGCTGAAATAATTTCAAAACGATTCGTCAACGAATTCCTATTGTAACAAAACCAGTCACGCTTGAATATACGTGCAATCTTCGCGAAGAAAAACCCGTTTGGCAGGTTTTTCAAGCCACAAAAACCCGCTAGAAATCGCGATGTTGCAACGAATCGTGCGTTTTTGCCAAGGTCAACTGGTTTTGAAACAAAACCTGCTACAAATCGCGATGTTGCAACGAATCGTGCGTTTTTGCCAAGGTCAACTGGTTTTGTAACAATAGATACTCGTTTGACGGGTTCACCGGTGAAAAACCTCGATAACACCGCGTATCGTTGCAATTTTTGCATCGGTTTTTGAACAATAGGATATCTTGATATATTTCAGATTGTTTAGTTAGGCATGTGTATTTTTTAGGTGTTCTTTCGAGTTGATTTTCAACATTCGTAAATTTAATTCAAACTAGCAAACCCGTCAATGCGCGCAAACGCGTGTTCCAATTCGAGTTATACTTCATTAAACCAAAAACAGTCGCGAAAACTTTACATTTTCATCAAGTAACGCCACGTTTTTAATTGAAGTCACCTTTCAAGTCGTGATGTGCCCAGTGTGTCACGTTTTCAAGTGATTCGCCGTTCAAACAAGTCCTCGAGGTAGTCAAGTTTGGTCGTCACATATCTGAGGTGTCGTGTTTTCAAGTGATCCGTGTTTCCATAATGTCACGTCACGTTGTCACGTTTCAATTGCAGTCATGTTTCACGTATTTGGAAGTGTCATGCAACTTCTTTATGTCTAGGCTATGTCGCGTTGAGAACTCCCGTCACGTTTTCTTCACGTCATGTGACGTCATGTCACGTTTTCTTTACGTCATGTGACGTCATGTCACGTTTTCTTCACGCCATGCAACGTCATGTCACGTTTTACGTCACGTTTTGGTTACTTTTACGCGATGTCACGTTTCATTTCCTACCATGTATGGAGTCACGTCACGTTTTTCGTCGTGTTTTCAAGCGTCATGTTTTAATTGATGTCACGTCAACCGTTATATTTACCAAACAGTGACGCTTTTTTCTCAACTTTCCATTGAGCTTTTTGAACTTTTTAATAAAACCTGCACATCTACGCGTAAAAAACTGTGATTACTATTCGAGCTTTTTTCTACATTAAGCAGTTCTATAGAACTAATGATTTCAAAAAAACTAACATGATTTTAATTTTCGCCTCGTTTTGAGCTAATTTTCTGAACAAAAATTTGACCAATAATTTAAAATTACGTCATCAAAAATTATCTTATTTTTTCTCCCAAGTTCGATATTTTTTTGCATAAGAAAAAAAAAACACGTTATATTAAAAAGTAGTCGTCGACTTCGTTATCATTTTAACTCGATAAAAATGCGAAAAAAATTTCACGAATATTTTTAGGTTTTTTTTTGTCGTTTTCCCAAAGAAACTTTTCGACGGGCGACGCAAGTTTTTAACAAGGGCGAAAAAAATACTAAATAAATAAAATAAATAATAAAACTAGGAAAAAAGCGAGCGAAAAGAAGACAAACGTTAAAACGTAAATTCGCTCCTATCATCACTAGAAGGTGCGCGGAGCTTGCGAGTTGTGAGAATATTCTATTTTGAAACTGATAAAAAATGGATTCGGTCGTTCTTTTGAAGTCGTGTTCGCATCCCCAACGTGGAATGCTTGCTTTCACTATGAATGTGTAATACTCTTCCGTTGTATAACTCTTTTTTTCACCTCGCTCTACCTCATTCTGTCTCTGTTCACTCGTATAGCTTCGCACTTTCATATCAACGCGCGTGTATATAGTGATTGAATTGGCAAAATTTAAAACGTGGTTCTCAACATTTCATTTAACCTGTGGAACGTCGTTGGGATGTGTTTTACCTAAATTAAATACACCCTTCGATCATCTTTTTCAACTTTATGCCGCGATGTGTGCGAACTGCGAAATTACGCTGTTGTGAAAGATCCTCGATGCGCGTCAAAAGATAATTTCTTTTTTATCTCGCAAGGAATACGGGATTGAGAAGTTGAAAAAAATTCAGCATAGGTTTTAATAACGTTCGCAAATAGGGGTGATTTCTTTTCCTTGTGTTTTGCTCGCCGCGCGTTGAAAAATACATCCCGAGAGAGTACCCGCAAAGCGTTGCGAATGTGCTTCTATGAGGTGCGAGTTTGGGTTAAATTTGAGATAATTTCATCGAATTTGTGTTTCCGAAATGGCGCCTGTATTTAGTGGGATTTTTCGAATGTCGAGATACATATTTTAGTATTTAAAAAAAAATCCAAGTGTGAATCGATTTGAATATTTGTCTATTATCGATATTAATTGGCGCATTGTAAGGGATTTGAAAGCATTCAAATGATTACTACGGTCTCCTGAACAGCTAGGTAAAGTTATTGCTGCGAAATTTGGCGCTGGATGATTTCGATGAAATGTAGGAATTTATGTAAAACACGGGTTAAGCGAAAATTTGAGAATCACTTGGTATTTTGAAGCGATGACAGTGTAATACATCGAGATACCTGTCAGTAAATAACTGCCGCTAACTCTATCTGCTAGGCCTATACGTATAGTAGTACCTGCCATCCGCTCTTGTTTTTATCCCTTTATCACTCGACAAAGCCATTTGTATTATTTTGACACAATATAAGGGCAATTCCGCGACGCTTTTCGTAAATAAACAAACTGTAATTTGCAATTTTCCACTATAAAATCAAATTGCTTTGAAGGGTACTTTAATTCGTTTTTGTGTTATGTAACGTGTTCGTTTTTACAGAGGCGCGTTATTATGTTGTAAATTTTACGGCGAAAAATAAATAAAAAAAAACCTCCGCGTACATTTGTCATATGGTAAATGTTAACGCGAGTGTAATTTTTTACATTTTTTAAGCTCGATGCTCGTTTTAATTTAAAGCGAATTGTGTTATTGTTTTTTTTTGTACGACTTGAAAATACGTCGTTTTACGAGTATTGTGTAAAGAGGGTGAGAAGCTGGTTTGTACAATGAAATTTCACGCCGCATATGTGTCCTAATTGGCCAAATATGATGGAAATATCCGTGTAATAGTGTTCGATATGATATAGAGGTGGTAGTGAGGGTGATGGCGTGTCCATAAAAGGGAGTTTAGCTCTGGAAGTGAAAAGAAACGGAGGATAAGTAAGGGAAAATTATGTTATATCGGGACACACCGAATAATTGATTTCATCTGAAAAATCAGCGTTTAGGTTCATGAAATTCGTATTATTAGAAAAACCTGATTAGACTTTGAGTATGTATGAAGCAAATCTAAAAAACGAATCCAGAGTAAAAAAAATTGAAAGATAATTTTTCAAAACCTCGTCTTGTCCGTTTTACATTGAAGCTAGAGTCCCTTATTTTTAGTTCCATTGTTTATATCAACTCCACTCAGTGGTGTAGCCAGGATTTTGGCAAGGAGAGGGGGGGGGCAAAACGAGTCCAGGTAGTCAAAATTTTTTTTAATTAGTGGGAAACCAGAAATTGCAAACGATTTATTTACCTATTCCTTTAATTTATAAACAAACTACGATACGTCGAAACAAACAATAAAAGGCCATGGGGGCAATTGCCCCCTTTGCCCCTTCCCCCCTTGGCTACACCACTGACTCCACCGGACCATACCTTGGCTCTTGGTAATTGATAGGGAAGTCGTAAGGAATCAAAAGAGGGACTTTTTTATGGTTTTTACGCCATTTGAAGATACCTTACAAAGAATCCTCTCGAGGTGACCGGCTCGGATTTACGTGGGAATTTGATTTTTAGAAAGAGCATGTCAAAAAACCCCAAAAACCAAAATTTCAACTGTCTAAGTTGACTTTTCGATTTTTGGCGAATCTTTGAAATTTGAAAATTACAAAATTTCAAATAAAAATGGGAAAGTAAAAAAAAGCGTTAATCCAGAAAAATAATTTTTAATCGCATCAAACAGATTTCCCTCCCAATTTGGACCCAGTGAAACCAAAAATCGCATCGATGAGCTGTTCTGGAGCCTCCAGCGCGAATTTCATTTTTCTCTAGAAATTTCAAAATGCTCCAGAGGGCGTTTTTTTGAGATTGGACAGCTAAAAACCTGATTTCCTCTTATTCTCGAACTATCCAACTGACTTGACCACCTTTCAGGAAGATTCCAGGGGTTCTTCCATGTCAGCTTTTCTATGACAAAATAATTATTACGAATTTTAAAAAAATCCGTAAGACATCAACGTGTACTTGAATTAACGAAAAAACCGGATTTTCTAAAAATTCGTAATAATTACTTCATCGTAGAAAAGTTGGTCCAGAAAAACCCACTCAAAGTGACCGGCTGGAATTTTCCGGAAATGTGGTCAAGTCGGTTGGGTAGGTTGATAGTGAGAGGAAACCAATTTTGTAGATGCCCAATATCACATGTACGCCTTCTGTAGCCTTTTGAAATTTCTGGAGAAAAATGAAAATCACGCTGGAGGCTCCAGAACGGCTCATCAATATAGTATTTGAATTCAGCTTGTCCGAATTAAGGGGAAATATGTTTGGCGCGATTGAAAACTATTTTTCTTGATTTTTTTTCAATTCTCTATGTTTAGTAGAAATTTTGTAATTTTCATGTTTCAAAAATTCGCCAAAAATCGAAAAGTTAATTTGGGCAGCTGAATTTTGTTTTTGGAGGTTTTTTGAAACGCTCTTTCGAAAAATCCAACTCCTGACAAAAGGTTTCCTTGTTAGTCACTTTTGAAGTTTTTAAGAGCAAATTTTGTGTACCGAAGGTTAGCCTGAGATTGAAATCCCTTCTCTTCCTCACATTTTCCTCACGTATGAAATCTAGTAGTTCAGATAAAATGAAATTGACAATTTTTCTCGGGTGGTGCTTATGCTGAAAGTATTCTTCAGAGACTAACGATTTATTTACCAACGAAATAGGGCGAAGATCGCTTCCTGATATTATACTAATTTCGCAAATAGTAGTCCTATTTCAATCCAATACGAAAAAAAAATTCCCGTAAAACTCGATCACATTATACAAAAGCTCGACCACGTATATAAAATGTCGAGGTACAATTTCAGGTAATTTATCAAAATGACCAAGGCGACGGGAACGAATAAGAAAAAGTTCGAATTTAGAAAATTCAGACGAGCCTAAGGTTATTTGATTACATTACAAGATTACATATTGGTCTGTAGTACGGTTGAGCGGCCATACGTAGGGAATAAAAACATAATAACAATTCGTCCCTATAAAGGCAGGGCCTTTTATCAATAGAATTTATTTGTCTAGTCTCTATTAAACAAATCGATTCGTCGAAGCCTCAACTTCATAAAATTACCAATATGTCTCAATTACGTGGTCGACCTACTGTTACTATTTTCGTTCAGCGGGTATATGTCGTTTCGCGTGTGTGTATATAATGTATATACATACACGCATCATACAATGCGTGTAACTCGATTTACGAAGGGATGGAAAGACCTCCGCGACTCTGCATTTTTCGCTAAATGCGAGCACATTTGGCCATATGCCGTTTTCTCGTTTTCAACTTCACGCAGTCGGTGTATTTGTTAGTAGTGTCCTGCGTAGTGTTTTATTGTCTTCTATTGTGTTTACATTACGCATTTTCGCAACTTGTTCGCCGCGTTTTACCGATAGTTTGATGACCCCGCGTGACTCGCTTCGTCAGAAATCTTTCATTACGATGTCGAAAACGATAAATCTTGATTTTTATGCCATCCTTGGCCCCCGGTGAACAAACGGAAATGTAATTCGCACCGTGTTATTCCGTCTCGTTAATTTCCCCATAACACCTTTATTGGGTTAATGGTGTTCGATAATTAGTTTATTCGGCGTAATCGTCATCGCTATTCAAATGCCACATGGACGACGCAGGTGTCTGAAAGGCGTTTCTCTTATAAACGAATAAAACCAAACCACCCTTTACGGCGTTTTCAAGAAAACTATGTAATTTCGTTTGTACTCGGACACGTCCGATACGCCGGAGTCCTTAACGAGTCGTCGGTGAATAGGGGCCAAACGACCTAATATAATAAAACGCTCATTTGCGCTTGAAACGGGCGCATTTAACGGTAATTTCTAATTGTACGCGATGGGTAACACTGCGGCTAAATCGTTATAATTTCATGCAAATATACTCGTACCTTCCCTCTCGTTCGTGGCCATCGTTTTCGTTAATAATCGCAACAACAATAATAATAATCAGAAGTTTTATCAGCGAAACCGCGCGCGCTTGTAATTTCGTCTATATTTCGAATACTAGATGCTCTACGGTGTCTCCCTCAACTGGAGCGCCTCTCTTCTGTCACCTCGCCTAGGCAGGGTAGCAACGTCGTCGTTTGGCGAACCCGTTTTTACATATTTGCATTTTTTAATTCGCCTACATCTCTAATTGTTTCATTTTTCTCGTATACGTATTAGATTTTTTAAATATGATAAACGGAAATGATAGTAATTGGGGAGTCGGACTGCTGAATGTTTGTAATTTGTTGCTATTTGAGTAGAAACTGTGTGAGGAGGAGGTTTTCTGAGGAATGGATTGATGAACTTTATCACGAGAAGAGTTGTTGAAGAGGAGACAGGTAAGGAGGCACCTTGAAAGAGCTCGATCGGTTTCCTCCGTTTTGGAAATGAAATATTTTGTCCCGAAAAACCGACCATTTCAACATATGTGTTATTTTAAACAAAAATAACTCGTTTGATTGTTTTTAATAAATGCATAAACCAGCAGCGCTTTAAAATAACCATTCAAACGGGTTTATTTTGTTTGTAAACCAAGTAACCTTGACATAAACGGGTCACCTTGCGATGAAATAGCCCGCATGACTGGTTTTTGCGGATTTATAAACCAGTAGCGCTATCAAATAACCGGTCAAACGGGTTTATGTTGTTGGTAAACCAGATGACCTTGACATAAACGGGTCACCTTGCGGTGAAATAACCCGCACGACTGGTTTTCGCGGATTTATAAACCGGTAGCGCTCTCAAATAACCGGTCAAACTAGTTGCTTTTTCATCAAAACTAGGTGACCTTGAAATATATATCTTGAACGCTGCAACAATAACCCGTTTGAGTGTATTTTATTGTTTCATAAACCAGTAACGTTTCCCAAGTCGTTATGGTGAAGCGGTTGCTATTTGTTTTGAAAATAACAAACTTCTATAAATCTTGAGGTATATTTTACAAAAGTTATTTAAATATTTCAGACGACTTTCTAGAATTTTATAACTTGTAGTCCAATTATCGTACGATTTCAAGTATTTGAAAAGCATAACGAGTAAAACGAGTGGAATAAAGTAATAAAAGACTCTCATTATTTTAAGTACCTTTGACGAATAATTAAATTAGAAAAAAAAATCAACTCGACGCTGACCAACTATAAAAGTTTGATTGAAAGAGATCCGAGTGGTAAATTGAAATAATTAAGCGTTTGATAATGGAATAGGATTTGGAGTACGAGAGAAACGCAAACGTCCGCATACAATGATACGGATTAAGGAATATTCCGAACGATTAACTACATTCAACACACGACTATAGCGCCTGAAAACTTGTTGAAAGATTGATAGGGTAGTTTTTGCGTTAAGGATCGCTTTTCTATTGCGTAAATTAAAACGTTCGGCGTCCGAGACTTTGCTGTAAGTACATAGTTTTCTAGTCTACCTCGACCGACGCGCGTACACATAAAAAGCCGAGTTGTTTCGATCATTAAACGCGCCCGAACTGACTTTACAATCGTTATCGAGGCACGTGCTGATTATCTCGCGAATTTTATACATTTGTACGACGATATGTGCATTCGGTACCTCGACCCCTATCTCCGAGCCCTTTTCGCGAATCGGTGATCTCATTCTCGCGCCTACATCGTGTCCTGTTCGTAATTTCATTACGTGCGGAATAAATTTTCGTCAGATTTGCGGCCTTTTTCGCGTTTTACAAGCTCACCCTTGCATTTCTATTTACATTTCTTGTTCGATCGAACGACGTCGTCGAATATTACACCATTATACGTGTACAGAGTATAGTCCTCAGTGTGTTTGTTTAAGGCGCACGCACGATAGACTATTTTTATCGAAATTTTCTCATCGCTGTAAATCATTTAGTCTTATAATGAATTAGAAACGCGCAAAGGGTAATGAAATATTCACGATGCTTGGTCGATATTTAGATGTGTCGAGTGACGGGGATTGACGATGCTTGAAAATTGTAAAAAAGTGATTTTATTTTTATAATCCTTTGTTCGAGATCGTTGCATTGAGAAGGCAGGATTTTGGCGGGTGCTTGAAGAGATATTTTGATTTGGATTAAAGTACAAGTCAGTCCCTGGGATTTTTTTTATTCAGGGCATATAAAGTCGTAAACTGGGCTGCAAAACATGAGCAAAATGTACCCTTGATTGTAAAGGGAAATTTAAAAAATTGTAATCATACTAAATGTATTTTCATTTTATTTTAGAGCCCCTTTAATTATTGAAATAGGCAAAATGTGTATGCTACATTTTTGGTCACATTTTTCCCCCAAAAAGGACTCATCACTTTATTTGACTACGCAAAGAATTTTTTTTTTCAATCCGAAATTTGTTAAAAAATTGTACATCCGGTAAAATTGCTAGGGAATCGCACCGGGTGGCATACAGCAAACAGTCTTCAAGGGTTTGAAAATTCACAATAGTGAATTTTGACTCCAGAAGGACGAGATAACGAAATTAACGCGTTAACGTAGATCTCCCGCTAGTACGCGGCGGCCGGTATCAACTTGACGGGCGTAACGGTTGTGATTTTTCGATATTTTTTCACGCGAAAACTATCGATTTTTTTGGTACATTACATATGAAGTTTTTTCTTTTAATTAATATCTTAAACGTGTTAAAAAATGTTTCAACGAAGAAAAACAATTATTCTTCGATTTGGACCGAAAAATGTCGCTTAAAAGTGGTTTTTAGGCGATGTGCCCAACTTACAAAAATTTTGATTGTTGAGTTATAGTACATGCAGGTACATAAAATAATAATTTTGTGGACGCTTTTTTTTGTGCTGTGACAAATTATCAATATCGGTGTTCGGCTTTTTTGAGGGGGAGGAATTTCTCACCCTTTTTTTTCCATAATATCCAAATGAAAGAAATTGAAAATAGAAGAGGAAAAATTGTCCGAGTCCGAAATTTTTTATTCATCTATTCCAAAATGTGAAGTTTTTATTATTTCTGAGGAGGTTTTTAATTAATTACTCGAATTGGGGGACATTGTTGAATTTTTCCAACTAGGGCAAATCCTCGTGTTCACCAGGGAAATGCCCTGGTTGCCCTGGGCTAGTTACTGGCCAGTCCAAAGTAGCGGAGTTCGCGGTGTTAATTGAATTCATGTTTCTAGGGACCTCTTTCTCTACACGCCCGCCCCCACCCCCCAAAAAATTGTGACTAATTAATTGAAATAAATCGCATTTTTCTGTCTACCCCGCTTGGACTATTTTGAAAAATTTCGTAAGGTTTTGATTAATTTCTTTTGCCTGTCGTTTAAGTATCATAAAGCTCGTATAACTAATCAGATCCTAATTAGCCGCGTTTAAACGCCTTTTCATCGGTGATTTTTAGCTTAATAAATTACTGGAAATTTCAACTCGCTGGTAGACGATAAAAATCACATAAGTTATTCGCGCCGGACTCCGAAAAAAAGGCTAGGAACGCCTCGATTAAACGATAGCAGCGTATCCGTTAATTAAATAATTTCATAAGCGAATGATAAAACGCGAAGAAGGACGAGGGTGGGGTAGGAAACGGCGTGGCTTATAAAACGCTGGTAATTTTTGCCTTCGGTGACAAATTGCGGGGAATTTTTTCACGTTGAAAAAGTTGCAAGTGCTAACGAGTAGTCATTTGTTAGGTTGACATTCGCCTTTGTGTACGTGGTAGCGCGAGAAAAAATATCGGCGACGGTGCCGTGTTCATTTACCAATGACGAACGGTTACCCGGTCATAATTCACGCCCGTGGTAATCGTTTCCATTAAGTTTAAAGTGTAAATTTTGCATAGAGCGCCTACGCTACGATGAGTCCGCAGCGGCGGATGCGTCGACGTGTAGAGGAAGGCATGAGTGGCGGGCGGTAGAGAGAGAGGCCAGAAAAGAAGGAACAGGTATCGAAATTCGATAGTGACATCGTCATTAATAACAATCATCGAATTCGACTGCGTGTTTTTCACTGTCGAGTCGTTAACCCGCGCTGGATGAAAATTGATAAAGGTTGAGGGCTCCGAAATATATTCGCATGTTACATAACCTTACCTATGTTCGCATGTTACGTTTAAACCATTCGCTCTTATCATGCTATCCTGATAATGGATTACCCTTGGAAAAAAAAAACCTCCAACCTTCCTCGCTATAACATTTACCCCGAATGACCTGCGTAATCTACGAGCCATCATTACAAGCACATGTCACCGGGTCAGCTTAATATCTACAAATGCGTTTCAAATGTCCAATTTATCGTGCAGTTTATGTTCAAATCGTAAATAATATAAATTTATTGCGACGCTATTTTTATTTTAATTTTAAAAACCTAAAAGCTACTGCTTTTGAAAATTCGGCTTTATACGACGTTTTAATTTAATTTTTTTTTGCGCATGTGAACGCGATAAATTTTCCATTTCGTTTCGCTATACGACGTCGTTTGTATATTAGGCGAAAATTTAAAACGAAGATGCGTTTTTTGTGAAAGAAAAATGCGCCATGGTAGTCGGCCGATAAACAAGGACGGAAGTATTCAGCGACGTATTAAAGGTCGAAGCGAGTCGAGAAAAAAGCCAATTCTTGCAACCAGATTTCTCCCCCGAAACGAACCCCAAGTCACATGACGCGCGAAATGATTCCCCCATCTTGGATATACGAGTATACTGTTTGCAGGCGAACACCTATAAAATAAGGAGCAATGGGGTTGGAGACGAGGATGCGTTTGTTGTGCTGTAACGCACCGGTACACATTGTATGCACCCGCACGCAGCCCAAGGAGGCTTCGCAGTGTACGTGTCGTCTACACGCGCACACACAGCGTGTTTTAAAATACCTACACAACGTATAAATATACACACGAGCGCATCTTCAGCATCCCTTGTTGGCGAAGGCGAACCGAAGCGAGAAGGGTCGAAGATGGGAAGATGACGGAAAGACGACAAAATGGCTTCCCAAGGGAAGTTATCGACAGGGGAACGAAAATAACACACGTGAGGTTTGTTTGAATATTGCGGGCAGAGTTCGACGAGAATTTTTTTTCACTCGTTTTCTCGACCCGTCGCGAATATATTTTTCGTGCAATTTTCTAACGTTATAGTCGATAATGTTGACGAAACCGATAACTTATTCTATGTAGTTCGCAGACGACGTACGGGTTTTCCTATATTCATATGTATGAGCGCAAAGAGAATCTTTTCGTATTGCGAATTTACCTATCTATTGATTTGAGAAAGGTTCGATGTCTATATTCGATACATCGGTGGTAAGCTAAAGTGCCATACGCGAATACCTATGTTTATTTAATCAACATGCATTGTTCGTCTATTCAATGTAATGAAATTGCAGTCAACTTAATAGCGTGAAAAGCTTACCTGTCAATAATCACAGGATCCGATGGCGTTTCGTTTCGATTTCCGCAGCTTTTTTTATCACAACAGCGACTGTAAAATTTTAATTCAACCAATTAATCGGATTATTTATATTCTCGTTAATCGCATAATCACCTTATAAAGATTGGGAGGAAGTTAATAAAAAAAATTCGTAAGAACTTTAAATAGTATAATGTAAAATATTGAGATTTTCGTACCTTTTTATTGTCCCCTTATTAAAAAATGTAAATTAAAATGCATACATCGTGTTTAAAAATTCCATAGTTGTTTATTTATTCACCTTTTTAGGTTTTTGTTAATGTTAAATCAAGTAAAATAGGATTCGCTCTTCGTTGAACTTTTATTTGTTTTTTAAATTTTTTGAAATAATTCCCATGAGATTTTTCATGTTGAGTTTTCCATTTAATGGATTTCAAAGATTTGAAGTATCTGTTTTTGTTTATGCATCTCACTTAGAACCCCAGATTGTCTTTCTTCGATGTCTACCTCATTCCCAAGAAAAATTAAAAATAAGAGGGGTAAGGTCGACTACGTTTATCGAGGCAATCAATCCTACAGAATAATTAAGACCACCAAAGGGATTTCATTTTGCTTCGTATTTTATACTTAAGGAAAAATATTTGAAATTATTAATTTTTGTTTTTAAATATTACGCGATAAAAAAAATGGCAAAGGGGATTTTGCTTATGCGAAGTGAGGGTAAAATTTTCTTAAGAAATTAGTATTTAAAAGCCTGAAAATGAATGAATTTGTGAAAAAAATGTGGTGACTTTCGGAAAAAAAAATTGTAAGAAAAAGTTATTGCAAATCAATTAGGCTGACATCTGGTGGTGTTGTGACCAAGCACTTGAAAACGGGTACTTGGACTGTAATGTGCGGGGAAATTGTAGCTTTTAAATTTTTTTTCGAAAATAAGAAGACTTCAGAAAATTTTTCATCTCTTGTAGTTCGAAGAATTAAATTTCCTATTTTTGGATATAAAAACAATTAAATTTTGATCATTTTAACGGTTATAAAGCTCATTTTCTTCTTACTGATTTTCAGATTTGCATTCATCACTTCAAGATTAAGCCAGAAACTCTTAATTTTTTGTAAATCTCGAATTTTCAGAATTTCTTCCTCTTTTTAACAACGTATCAATGATACTAAAATGAATGCCGATGAACTAACATAACCGTAAAATAAATAATAGCGAATATTTTAATGAAAAATCCATCAACAAATGCTAAATCGTTAAAAAGAAGAAAAAATTCTAAGAACTCGAGATTTACAAAAAATTTGAGTTGAAGTTGCAAAATGTTGAAAAAAGCTGAAAATCAGCGTGAAGAAACGAGCTTTACAGCTTCAAAAATGGTCAAAACGTAATTGTTTTTACATCAAAAAATAGAAAATTAAATTTTCTTTAAATTATAAAAGATGAAAAATTTTCCAAAACCTTCTCGTTTTGGAGTAAAAATTCAAAAACTACAATTTCCTCATGTATTACAGTTCAAGTATCCCATTTTCAACATTTCGTTGCAGCACGCTCTGTGTGTCGTTTCATTGCCAATTAAGAGTATGCATAAGTTTTACCCATGTTTTTCTGCCCAGGTTACGACTTCATATGCCCCGAATAAAAAGAAATCCTGGTTACGGGTCTGATCATCATTCAGACGAATTATGAGTTTTGAAAAAATTCACTTTATCGAATTTCGCTGTTGAAATAAATTTTAAGTTGTTTGAAATTGTTTCGAAGAAATATTCGATAAAACATACAAGAATGTGTGATTTCTTGAAATTTTTGGCGCATTTTCTGAATTTCAGAAGTGAAATTTTCTTACGAATTTATGAATCTACCTACATGAAGAATACTCTAAATTATCCGTGTTCTGGAGATAATCCCGAATTAGTAATAAATCTGGTTAATTTGGTTGCTTCGCTGATGCTAAATATAAAACGTACGAAATAAATCACGATAACATTGTTTTTATTCGAAGAATTTCCCAACACAATTTAATTACTTACCTGATTCTAAGAATTTTTCTTTCCATGGAATATCTATTCTTGGAGATGGTTTTCTTGCTGATTATAAGATTATCATCTTGATATATAATTCTTCGATTTTTTCCTCCTTTAAGTGGCGCGTATCCAGAAGCTTGGAAGGTAGGGAGGTTTGTCGTTTGTGAAAACTAAAGCTTTAATTTTGTTTTTCGAAGAATGGCTTAAAAATTGCATAGTCAACTGTTCAAGGCATAAGTTCGATTTTTTCCATTTAAACGATATCAACTCTTTATTTTATAATGTACATATCTAAAACTTACTTTCTATTTGATGATAGGCGTATTCAAATGGACTTTTATCAATTTACTTAATTGACATATTACATTATCGATGTAGTACCCTTCAATGAGATGATATTTAAAACGCGACAGAACGTAGTATGCTATAGATGGAATTTAATAGCATATTAATCAAACATCATAATACGTGAATAGAGCAATCATACAAACGGTCAAGTTAATTTGTGGTACAGTTGATTGGTGAACATTGTACAATGTAATAATTAAAAATAAATAATTCAAGACCTCCGGTGAGTCGAGTCGTATACAAAAGCATATTAATTGACGTACGAATATGGTTGTGAATGTTGATGAAGTCGGTGACGATGTAAGGTGATTTAACTGATTTAGGTTACGTTTGGTACTTCGGTGTAGCAGGGAGTAAGACTGACGTAACATATGGTTGTCATTGTGCAGGGTGAAATATGTGTCGGAGAGGAATACGCGTGTGGGACTTATTTTTTAAAAAGATTACGTTTTGACGAAACTCATTGTGGTGTGACGTGTGAAAGATCTATCGTTGGAGGTAGGTATCGGCGAACGCCCATTTCGCGGATTGCTCCTCCCCCGAAGAAATTCGTACTTCCGTAAACATTGATAAAAAATAATTTCATCCGGTTAGCACGTAACGACGATAACAGTTAAAAAGTTTCACATTATCAACGCAACGTAAGGTGCGCGCGCATCGTGCCACACACAGCGACCACCCAACTAGCCAATGTCGTCATATCCATTCAGCAAGAATACTACACATTGGCCATTGGCGTACTAGCAATATTCGAGAAGTCTTTATTATGCTCGAGCCTGTGGCGTAAATTGTGTAAGTTGCTACTACATCATCATTAAACCGTAATTCTCCCCCTCCGCTCGACTTTTACCATTCCACAAATCGCGTTACGCATGAATTAAACTCCGGCATCGGTTAATTCAATTTGAATGATATTTTTTTAAGACCTTTTCTTATCCGGCGTTAATACCTTTTAAGTCCGACTTCGGAAGCCGAATCGACCACGGTTGACCTTTAAACTGACCTTGAGATTGGTAAACATGAAACCGGGTTGTTTTGATTTTGTGTAAAATGTGTCGTCGTCTTGGTGAAAAAATTAACTTATGTAACCGGTTGTAGACGTTTGTGATTCCATCGGGGAGTATTTCTCAAAGGGTGAAAGAGCCAGTCTTGTCGAAGGCGTTATGTACGGTGTTGTAGATCTGTACGTAGGTGGATATTTCAACGTTTATGAATCGATAAGCTCTGATGATTTGGAAAAGATAACAAATGCGTGTAATTTGTATGATAGATTGGGTGAAGACTGAAGAGAGTTTACATCCGGTTGTGATATAATCGTGGTAGTTTAACTTGTGATCTATGATCGTGGGTAACTTCGCCGTTGATGAAGATTACACTCTTTATCTTGCTAGATTTAAAGATACGAGTAACTCGAAAACATTGCAAGTTCAGGTTTAAACCTGAATTTTTTTCGAATAAGAAAACAAAGATTTTCACTCCGTCAAAGAATCCAATCGTAGAAGTCATCAGCATGGCGAATGCATCAAAATACAAATCAACATTACGATTGGTAATCGTGAAAGTACATTAATTGCGCTAATTGTTGCTTAATGAATTCAACCATTGAATACTGGTTCCATTACCTCCCACATATGCCTCGCAGCCACAAACATCCCATGCACCATCGCAGAACAAATTTCTTTAGATTTTAATTAAGAGAACATCGGATAAAATGCTATTACAACTGTCCACAGGTACGAACGCACAACACCTTGCTTCGGGTTTGGCGAGAAACTCGTGAAAGTGCATCACGACTCGTATAAGTGAAAGATCGCAAGCCTTTGGAGCTGTTTTAATTGAGCTGTACACGGAATTATGACCACGTTATAGCTGATTCGAAAGACACCACGGTCGTTAAAACTATTCCAAGGCATTGTTGCTGGAGAAAAAAAATTCTTTGGTAAATTGGTAAAAAAAAAAGCATTGAGAAAGAGTTGAAATACCATACATTCTAGCGTGGCGCTACAATTATTATTATTAACATACACAATATATGAACGAGTTAAGTCGTCTTGTGTGGTCCAAGAGTAATAAGGCCAATATCCTCGGTTATATGACGGCACCAAGCAACAAGCATGGTAGCACACTTCCCCTCTCGCGTTCGCGACCCATATCTTTAATAAAGGTACCTATTTTTAAGTAGCAACAGGTGTACATAAATTTTTATTCGTACCATATTTCTGATTGGTTGACCGTTAATAGCCGACGATGCCGTTGGCCGAAATTTTATTCCGGAGTAAATCTCCTATGCATCTTGGAGCTTTCACCGCTTAATAACATGTTTTTTTCTGTTCTCTTGAAACATAGTATTTTACACTAAATACTCGCACGCAATGTACCAACATTAAGTATAGTTCTTAAAATTAAATTAAATTTCAGTTATTACACTAACGACTGGTATACAAATTATCCTACAAAGTGAATATGTGTGGTCGCTCGAAGTAATTTATAACAGGAATGCTCGGTTGATCAAAGCGATACAAGTTTGCGCGTGCGCCAAGATATCATTATGCGCATGCGCACGAACAAGGTACCGCGCGCATCGGCTCAATTTTTTCCATCAAGCTACCAACTTGAGTTCAAAGGGTTCAGATTCTTGTGTACTTTTAACCTTCGAGAAGCCGAAATAGGCGATTAAAAGAGCATCAAATGCACCACAAATTATTCGTTACTCGGAAAGTAATTTGGAAGAGTTTAATGAATCTTTATCGAGATCGAATTGAGAACTTTCTCACGGATAAGATATAAAGATAATGATTGATTACCTACGTATCGAGCTACCTACGTCAGTCATGATTATTTCAGTAAATTAGAAAATTTTTCATTTCTCGTAACCCGCGCAAATGCTGCTACCAGAGAAATATTCCGTGAAATTCAAATTTTACAAGAATCCCGAAATCCGTTTGTTTTCGAATCTACCCAAAACTCCAGGACCACTAACCAAAACGTCAAATCACTTGTGACATGAATTAGAACCACTCCTCAGGAGGTGTTGGGATATAAAGTAGTGAAACACGAACGATGGTTTCTGTTGTGCCCTTTTTACTATATCTACTTACCTGCGGATAAATTTCCCTAAATGATTTTTTTCTATAAAGTGGAAACGTCAAATGCGTTGATATATTATTGCTTGAAATTAAAATCAATTTCGATAAAATAAATTTGTCAGATATGCCTTGTTTGCTATTTTTGTCGAATTTAAATACATCGTGAAGTCGACAGAAATAATGAAAATACTAATTAAAAATTTCGAATTTTCCATTTATTTCCGATAGGCGATAGTTACGATTTTTCAGATTTTTGGATGACGTGAACCCCCCTTTCCCCTTTCCTTCTCGACGTATCACTTTTTTTTCAATTTAACAATTTCGTGATGACATTATTTCCGTCTTATTTCTTAGTAAACGAAGAACATCTCGCGATGTACGATTTATGGGTAATTAAGTGAATCGGTGGAAGGGGCTTATAGTAAAATTATGAATACCGAATACGTGATTAATTTTCACGAAAAATAAATCACGGTATTCAAAATGAAGGAAATTTTCCGCAGAGTCGAATGACGCAAAGAGCGACATCATCCTATCATCCATTCTCAAGATATCGAGCTTTAAGCTGAAAAACAAAATGGCGGATGCAGTATCTCGAGGTAACGATAGAAATGTGAAGGTATGAAAAGGTGCAAAATTAAACAATAATTGGAATGCTTGTAATTTAAAACAAAAAATCGCTTATCATTTAAAAAATTCTTATGGCAAAATATAAATATAAAACAACGAATTGGCAACGTCGCAATGTTGAAAAATTATTTAATCTTATAGTTCGATATCTTGAGAACGAATGATCGGATCGTAACGCGGTTTGGAGCATTCGACTCGAGGGGAAATTTCCTACATTTTGAATAGGTACCATAATGGATTTCCTGCGAAAATTAATTATTCATAATTTCTTAATAACAGCCTGGCCCCATCCTTAATTAATATTTTTTGACGCCATTTTATATGCACACTTCCCCCATACACGACATATTACGTGTACAATTTGAGCCCTTTTGGTCCAGTATCTTTCGAGATATCGCAACGCAAAGAGGGTCTTAAATTTTCCGATACTAAAAACTGAAGAAAAGAATCTAATTTCAATTCAACAATTATATATTAATTTTCATGCACGAAAATTGATTTAACAATATTTACATATAATGAACAATGAAAGGTAATCATTAAAATTTAAAGGTACTTTTTACGAATAACTATCAACAATACGAACCGGATTGCAAGTGGATAAATTTCAATACGATAAAAATAATTACATCGATAACCGCTTATTACAATTCGTTATTTTTATCATATCGTAGGAACTATAATTTGCGAATAATGCACGATGGTTACATTGAAAATTCGACGATAATTTGGGATATGAATTAGAGGGTTTGTAAAATATGCATATTAATCGGTGGTTTATGGACTAAATTTCATCTACAGAAAAAGTAGTAGTTTCATGTTAGAAAAAAAAATACCAACATCTTTGGTAATAAATTGTGTACAAAATAAAAATTTACAAAATGGTAAAATAAATATATACCAAAAAAAAAATGGAATTAGAAGAAAATGCAATAAGGCGTTGGAGATCTTCAAAAGCAATATATAAGCATTTGATGCTAATGCTTTTGGAATTTTTATACCTCAGTCTTGGCGCTACGAAAAAGCTCTGAGGAAATGATAAGAGGTAGATCGCGAATCGTATGAAAGTTGTACTCACGTAATGAAATATTTACTTAATATTATAACAATGGGAATTATATTAAACGAACTAAAGGTGCATGCCGCGTTATCAATATCGTTGGAATAAATATCGTTGGATTTATCTTGATTGGTATTCTTGACGTCGTTATTTTCGACGTCGATAATTTGTGGAACTTCGATGGTTTTGTTGAAACATAATTTAGCCATATTTATACGTATACGCGGACAATCATATTCCTCTTTACCGTTACAACGGCATGTATCCAATTTGGCGGCTTTTTCTTGTTTTTTTAATATAGCTATAGAATTTTTACATCTGAATGAGCACTTACGTCCGTAAAACATCGATTGACAGTATTTATGATAATATTCTAAAGCTTTGGAACAGGTGGCGTCTGCTGCGCAGATCCACTGGGCTACTTCGCATGTGACTATGGTGTCGTTTTGGATGGCTTTCATGACATGAGGCTTACATACTTCTAATTTTTGTTTGGTATCTCGACACATGTTACTGGCGCATTCGCACTGCGAATTGGAAACTACGTTAGATGGTGCGATGGTATTTCGAATATTTGAATACTTTGGTACTTACGGTCATTAGATCTTTTCCTTCGTCGGTAGAGGTAAGTGCGATAAGTGCGTTTTGACAGCCTTCGGGACATTGATCTGGCGGAGTTTCGTGTAATATAGTGGAACAGGCCATCATATAACCTTTTAAGGCATTTCCGCAACCAGTTCTAAACGAGCATCTCATGTTGGCTTCTTCGCATGGTATTGCTGTGGCTGCTGATATAAATCCTAGCACCATCACTATCCCGAGCATTACCTGAAATATTGATTTAGATTTATAGCACGTCCATTTAATCAACGCTTCCAATCACCTTTGATGGGAATTTTTGCGGTTAATGATGTCGACGTTGCGTCGACATTTGCGGTAGCCGAGTTTGGGGAGAAAACAGCGTAACTTTTTTCTTTTTTACAACGAAAGGAATCAAGCAACTGGTTCTAAATAAAAGACCAGATGGCCGGTGAATAAAACGCGGTGTAGGGTTTCGCTTTTGAAAATGGTATACATGTGCATGCGGATGAGAATCCTATAGTAATAAAGATGTCTGTCTTGGAGAGTTTGGAAGGAACATGTAAATTTACCACATTTAACCTTCTAAACAGATGAACACATCGAACCTCCCACTGTACGTGAATTTCCAACGCGTAAAATTTATGTATTATCGGGTTTTGGTTTTTTGTCTCTCTCGCGTGAATATTTCGATGGTAATTTTCCAATTTCTACGTTCCCTCGTTGACGCTCATGTACATGTACTTCGTGTATTTTATACTTTTTTTCGCTATTATTCATGCGAAAAAAAAAAAGGCTCGAAGTTGTATCATAAAGATGTAAATAAACAAAAGAAAGCAACTCGTGACCATGTTTCCAGCGTAGGTGTGACACGACGAAGCGCTCCTAAAGGTATCGCGCTCTCAGTTGCGACCACGGAGTAGAGTAAACACTTCAACGAGACTGGTGAGTAAACAAGGAAGAACTGGTTGTTTGCATAAGGTTATAGACACAATGTAAACATAGTTGAAAGAATAACCGAATACAGGTAGCTGACCAATTACCCGAAACAAGTAATTCATTAGTCACGACGACATCGCTGAGCTTATTGGCAATTCGGCCACTCCAGTTTACATGTGTCTGTATAGATCGCATGTTTATCCTTGTTGACAAAGCCGATCGCAGATTCAAGCTGATCTAATGTTTTGATCGGAAATTTCGTTCAAATGTTATCAAGTTACTTGAATTAATTTTCCGAAATTAGAACAACCAAGTGAACTAGATTCTTCGTAGTGGAGATTTTTCCATCTAAAATCCGCAGTAATTTTACATTTCACCTTTCGTTAGATGTGATTTTCTAAATTATCAATTTTAGACAAGTTGACGGAATTTCGTGAATTTTCTTAGTTTCAATAAGAATAGTACAAATTTTTCGAAAAAGAGCTATATCTACCTACAAGAAGTTTTCGTTATCGCCGATTCTCATCTCGTAACAAATGTCATTTATTCCAATACTCAGGTTTACATTTTATTCAGGAACATCATTAATACAGAAATACATTCAATGAGGTTCTTGGCATGACAACTGTTCCTCGAGGGAATCAGAGAATACAAATTGCAAAAGGTGAAACGCCAATGGAAAAAATCATAGTCACTTTCCATTTTCAATTCGTACATATTTTTGGAACCCCTGAAAAATTACTCCCCAAAAGACTACATGATAAACCACCGTGATTCTTCTATACCCCGAAGTGATATCATTTCAGCCACGTTATGCTATAAAATCACTCAACAGTCATTTACCTGCTTTCGGTGCAGATAAATGTCACGACACATCACGTTCATCCTGAAAAGACGACCACTACAAAAGGCATCCAACGAGAAATTACGCCAAAATAAAAAAACACCATAACGTTTCTCTAATTGAAGTTCGTGACAGCCAGTTTTCTGCTCCCGAGATTTTGCTTTGTTCTTGTAGCATTACGATAAAAATGATGAAATACCGACCTTTACGTTTCCTGAAACCTTTGTACAATTAGCGATATACCTATATTTCCTGTCGCCATGATTAAGATCAATGGTGCATAGAATCAATTTGATTTATTTTTCCGGTGCAGGCCCCGAATGGTCGAATTTTTCGTGTGAGGTGAACTCATGCCCTGTATTATTCGAACATCAACCTAATCATCCTTTTCTTATTTTAATGAACCGATTGAATAAGTGACTGAATATCAATGAAGCGTAAAATGGTAGTAAACCTTTACACCATCATCGTATACGTAATCGAACACATGATGTTGGAAGTGTTGCGGAGACGAATACCGCAACAAAAACAAAGATACACATTGATACGCTTTACGTTTACATGTTTTGTACTTCACGAACGTGATGGAACGCCACACTCGATTCATCTCCGCGATCCTTTATTTCTTTGAATATGGTGAAAGCACATATAAGAATTGAAAGTAAAGGGGGAAAAAAAGTAAAATGTTTTGTTACAAACAATCGAAGTAGGTAAGAATTGAAAACAAAGTTACGCAATGCCAGGGTTATAAATCATCGAAAATTACCCGTCGATTCGAACATCTGGATTTAAAAATAGATAAAAACGTCGAGTTATCGTAGACATCATAAAATAAGCAGGAAATAAGTAAAGCACTTGACTTTATGGGGTCGTTGTAGAGTGTAATTTGACTTAATTAAGATACACATTCATCATATTTCTTAGACTTAGGTGGAATGCGTTTATTAACGTTAGCTAGCCACATTATCATAAAAATGAAAAATACTCGAGCAAAAAATGCAACTGGTGATCTTGCATATGATTTTATAAAGTACTTTGAACCATTTTACCCTGTGAAGTTGTAGTTCCAAGTCGTAAATATCATTCACCCGAAATTTATATTCGTGCAAAAGATCCTCCTTTTTATGTGTTAAAAACTTTTACCATTCTACTCGTACGAATACCCTTTTACTAGGATGAAATGAAACTGCTTTCAACATGTTAAAATTTATAACCTCAATAAAATCTCTTTAAAATTTACCAATATCAAGACCGACGGTAACCCAATGACTGGTTTTAGTTCAAAGGAGAAAAGGACAAAAAAATCAAAACATCGAAAGAATAGAAGAGTTTACTAAAAGGGTTTAGAAAGTATTCTAGTTGGAATATTTCATCATTTTGGTAAGATTCAGCTTCAATGGATATCGTGGAAAGGTCGAAATTTGGAAAAAAATTAACCTGATATTTTACTCAATATTACTAAGAAGACAGGTACTTTTTTCGATGATTTGATTTTTCAATTTTATAATAAAATTCATATAATCGTGAGAAAATCATTCAATTTTGGTGCAGGTATCTTTGAATTTCATTTTTTCGCAATGAACTAACTACATATTTGCAATTTTTTTCACATCGAAAAAATAATTTATCTGAAAATCTTTACTAATTTTTACTAATTACTAACTTACCAAAAATTCAAAATGATGAAGGTATTTCTGCATCAAAAGGCAATTCATCACTGAGTTGAACAAACACACCCCACATCATATGACTGCTCCCTTACCATACACAGGTGCCTCTCAAATTTCTCGCTTCTGCACATAACCCACCGATTACTCTCTCTTCAGAGAATTAGAAAACAACACAGGCGCACTTCAAATTGCCTATGGCCCACCAGTGACCCCTCCTTTTGGGGAATTTTTGGAAAAGAGAAAGGACATACAAAAAATCATACAGTAAACACACCCCACATATGATGCATCATATGACTCTTCCCTTACCATATACAGATGCCCCTCGAATTTCTCGCTTCTGTATACGACCCACCAATGACCCCTCTACTCGGGGAATTTTTAGAAAACAACACAGGCGCACCTTAAACTACACACAACCCCCCCTCGGTGACCCTTCCTTCAGGGGAATTTTTGGAAAAGAGAAAGTATGGATGAAAAGTTATATATACAAGTGATTTACAGGTATCTTGTACAGTTGTAAGAGACAACTTTTAGGGTCGATTGGGACTTTTTCTTTTTTTCGATCAATATGTCTTGAGTGTGAACTCATACTGGAGGCCTTGGGAAGCGGAGGCCTGTCGCGGTAGCGCCCATGCGTTGGGTCCTCTACGGGGGACTTTGTAATTCGGATTAGGGTGGCTGAAGTGGACTGGGGTCGAAGGTGTAAGCCCATGCTTGAGGCATATTGATGGCTAAGGGTTAAGGGCAAAGGCAGAGGGATCAAAATTTTAAGGTTGCTGCGTATTAGGTTTAGTCGCGTTATATATTCGTTTAAGTTTATGATATAATTTAAGTTGTAATTATAATGTTAGTTTTTAATTTTTCAGCTTTTGCAGGCTTCAGGAATCATCGCGCTGTGGATTAACTGTTTTTAACTGGGGTAACTTTTTAACTGTTCTAACTAACAAGGCCTATAACTATGACTTTTTTCACTGATTGTTTCAACTATTCACAACTTAACTGGCATGCCTTGACTGATGTACTGATCTCTTCTTTCTAATCACGTGATTACTGCACTTCTCTCTAAACCTATATTTCTTCCTCTGTTTAGTGTTTGCTTTTACTTTCGCTTAGTATTCCTTTCTGCTTTAATTGTGGTTTTACTAACATTTTTTAATTTCTTCTTTTTTCCTGTGCATGTTTAATTCTGCCGCGTTTTGCGGTGTTTTTTAGTTTCGTTTCAGATTCAAGAAGACTGAAGAGGAGTCTGGGTTTTTTTCGAGATTTCTACTCGGTCTCAGCATGCTGTTACTTTGAAGAAATCTCGGTTTTTCCCTCTAAAAAAAACCTCATAAGTACGGGCGTCTTGGGAACTTGCGTACATATGTAGTAGAACTGTACTCATATTTATTCAAGTCGTGATATGACGCCTTTGTACTGTTTTGTCTAGTTTTCTTGGAAATTTCTTTTTTAGTTTTCTACTTATTTCATGTTTGTTTCAGGATCAAAAACCAAGAGTGAACCTGGAGAATATGGTGAAGACTTGAAAAAATTGTTGACTGGTTGTGTATGGTTTAAATGTGACGTTCTACAATCTTGAAGAAATGTAAGTACAAATAATTCATCTTTTAACACTAAATTATTATAATTCCTCCATAAATGTATTTTTGTTTATACTCTTTTTTTTAATTTCAGTTATCTAATCTTCTCTAGTTTGTGATTTTACATATCAGAATGTAATGGCCCAGCACTAAATGGATTCAACATGTAAGTAAATTTTCATTTGCATTTCAACTTCCTTTTTGTAACTCTTTCCAGCTGTTTCCAAGCTGTTTCCGGAGTATTTAGGGAGTTTTCTTTCTGCCATCGATTTTCTAGATTTTTTTGTTGGAAGTTGTCACAAGCATTTCAGAATGCAAGATGGGCTGGGACCAAGTGGATTTTAACATGTTCGATACGTAAGTATACTTTCGTTTATATTTTTGCTTCATTTTTATTTTTCTTTTACTTCCAGGGTCAAGTTTTTCTTCTGCAATCACCCTTCTGGATTTTTTTTGGTTGCAGTTTATATCGGGGGCGCATTGTGTCCACATACCCAACTTTTTGATTTCAACATATTCAATATGTAAGTATCTTTTTATCTATAGATTTATTTTTTCTTTTTTTCTTTCAGAGAATCAAGAGTTTTTCTTCAGCAATCACCTTTCCCAAGATTTTTTTTTGATGTTAGGGGCGCATTGTGTCCACGTACAACTTTGGATTTCAACATCCTCAATATGTAAGTATATTTTCATTTATAGATTTATTTTCTACTTTCTTTTTTGCATTTCAGAGTATCACGAGTTTTCTTCTGCAATCAATTTCTAAAATTTCTATTTTGTTGGAAGTTGTCACAAGCATTTCAGAATGCAAGGACTAGGGCTAAATGGGTTTCTACATGTTCACTATGTAAGTACGTTTTCATTTTACAGATGTATTTCATTTTTCTAATTTCCTTTTTACTTTTAGAGCACCTATCAAGAGTTTTTCTTCTGCCAGCGACTTTTGGTATTTTTTGTAGGTAGACAGCGACTATCTGACGGATTTCATTCAAAATTTGCATGTGGATACAATGCACCCCTGATATCAACTTAGAAGAGGTTGCAAATACCGGTAAGTATACTTTTTTTCTATATTTGAATAGATATACCATATGTACTCTCGACTAGTACTTTGTAACACCCGTATAAACTAAGATTAAAATATTTGAAAAAAATACCACAGGGGAAAAATAAATATAAAATATACTATGAATCGTTTTTCGTTATTTTTATTTGATTATGCAGTGTAACTTCATAGAACTTTTATAAGTTCCTAAATGTTTATTTTCCTATTGCAATATCAGAGATACGCTCATTTCATACGTTATATAAATTTCATCATTACACGTAACTCACTGCAGTTCCTATTGCAATATCAGAGATACGCTCATTTCATACGTTATATAAATTTCATCATTACACGTAACTCACTGCAGATGTCAAGACGCGTCGCATTAGCATGCTAATACAGCTGGAAGCGGATGTTGAAATATGGTAGCAGATCTTGGGCCATATTCGCATTCACACTCGCTCGATGGAGATTAACGAAAGGAACAAATTCACGCAAACAAACAAAACCCAAAGGCACACAAGCGTAAAACTGCAAGCTGATTTTTAGTGTATTATGGCGGCGCGAATCACGGAATTAGTAAGCCTACATACAATTACATACACATACCTATGTTACCTTACCTACTACCTAATACTGCGTATACAAGGTATACAAGATGTAAATCAGTGCTTACAAAGCACCAATATACGTCGAGTAACCAGCAAATGAATGTTATACCATAGGCGCAGGCCCCAAAATATAATACCAGGTTAGTATAAAGGCGTTAGTACAAAATACCTCAACAGCAATAGCTGATAGCCGAGATAATGTTAAATTTACATATGATTATTGGAAGCAATGACGACGATAACGACAAAAACGTCCGTCCCTCTCTGTCTACATCTACAACACCGACCACATAATGGATTACGACAAATCATCGTCCAACTTACTACTTCAACTTTTATTCCTGTGAACTACTGGCAATCACACAGATGGTGGTGGTGGTGATAGGGTATATTATAAAATACAGTACGTAGTAGGTATCTAGGTAAGGTACTAGGTATACCAGGCATGTATGAAAATTTCATTTATACGACGGAACGGGACGCGACGTATCGTCTTCATACTCGTGTACATGTATAAAGCATTGCACTCTACCTGGATTCATAGCGTAATAAAAATCGCGCCACTCGTCCATCCATACTTCTGCGACGCGGGCAGCATTGTGTAATACAATATTAGAAACGCCTCCCGGAAACGTGTAAGGAGATTTATCACGAAATACATGACCGACGTGCGAACAAGGAATAATTTCCAAAATTCCTCCGCACTGCCAAACCTAAACAGTTATTTTTGTCTAATAATTAATCACAACAAATCAAACGCGGATTTGCATTGCACGAGCTTTTGCTGGTAGCCAATGACATATCCTACCATCTACTTTTTACTCATGTACAAGAACAGAAACTATCCTTCGTCTTGTTTCTTATGATTCATTATAAGCTCGTTTTTTCGTTTATCTTCTATTTGCATTTACTTTCAATCTAAATTTGGCGCGTAACTCGTATTAGATGAGTAGGTAGGTAATAGGTAGATGCAGTAGGTATACTGCGTGGAATTATATAGATACATGGCACATCTTACACAGCACATGTACTAAATAATCGTCTACTTGAGGTAACTCCAGTCTGTACTCACATTACCTATACTTCACTGTACATATATACCTATCTAATGTCGTAGATTCATTTACACATACAATAAATGTCCCATAAATGAAAAAAAATCGGTACTTAAAAGGAGTCAAAATAAGTTAATAATGTGAGTTCGCCAATAGATGGCGCTGCTACATCATAGACATGAAAGGTACTGCGCTAATTAACACGGTTGCTAGTAGCGCCATCTATCGTGTACGAATGTAATCACTTTCGCCTTATCACTCAAGTATAGATATTTCGCGATGAAAAGTAGATCTACAATACAGGTCAATCTAGGCTAATACAGATTATCAGGCATGTACATAAAATGATTTTGTTATAAAACACGTATAAATGAATTGAGAGAAAAACTTTTGAAATAAGTTGTAGAAATTAAAAGAAAAATATTTTTTATGATGAACTTTTTTTTCGTATCTCCTTAAACTTCGCTATATCACAAACAAAATTTATCAGTTAGGGCGTTTTTGTGAGACTTAGGGTAACTTGAGAGAAAAACGTTTGAAACGAAATTTCTTAGAAACTGAATGAAGAATATTTTTATTCCAAAAGTTTTTTCCTCAAGTCTTCCAAGCTATATAGAAAACGCCTCAACATATACCGAATTCTATAGACGAGCAGACTATACATTTATGTATACAAGCAAAATGACTTATCAACGATTCAACATGGAGCAAAGCATTGAACAAAACGAAAGAAGCGAGTTGAAAATCGCAAGAGGGAATCAGCGAAATTCTCCCTCTATAAATCATCAAGTAATTTGGTATACCATAGAAGAACATCCTGTATTGAAAAGTGGCCAGTTTCACAGGACATACGAACACAAAGGCTCATAGGCATTACACATTTGCAACAGGTAAACAAACACATATGAAACGTCCATCCGCGAACTTTAAAACTCACCCTGAAAGACATTTCTAAATTCTCTCCTCCCCATATATCCATTCCTTCGTCGTAAGATCCGACTTCGTAGAAATACTCCCTATCTATGGAAAACAGACCACCAGCCATTGTAGGAGTTCTCAACGGAGCCGTTCTGTCGCCTCCTCTCCTCGACATTTCTCTTTGCGGGACTCGGTACCTAATTCATTGAAATTGTAATAGTCGAGTTATTACGAAACTACGTTAAATCGTTATTCGCGCACATCGAGAAATGCTTACCATCGGAAATTCAATTTCCAATTGAAACCTCCCCATGTCATATCAGAGGCAGTGATGTATTCGAAACTTTCATCAGATATCACATCGATGATCGGACAAACTACGGTTTTTCTATGGAAAAAAACACGTGTTTTAAATAAATAAGTACCAGGTATTTTTCTATGTGGCGGTAAAGTTCATAGTGCAAAATTTATATGTACCGATTATCGACGATTCGAGCCAGAAGCGGTTCTAGCCATCCTTCTGTACATTCGCAATGAGCATCTAAAAACGTTATCACCTGACCTTTGACGTGTTTAGCACCCAGCAAACGTGCTCTAATTAAACCCGATCGTTTGACCGTTCTTAATACCTTAACCGAAACTGGTAACGTGGCGACATAATCTTCCAATTGTCTTCCCAAATACTCTGAAAAATTCGCATATTGTATTACATTGCATAAGCACATAGATACACGATGCACAATACACATTCACATATTACATACTGCAACACATATAAATAACATCACGAGCTCACCTCTTTCGCTGGCATCATCCACTAGAATTATTTCTTTCAGTAGAGATCGCGGTGATCTATTGATTACGCTCCAAACGGTACGCAGCAATGTTGACCACGCTTCATTATGAAATACAATTACTATACTGGTAGTAGGTAATTTGGCAGGGTATTTTTTACTCTTACAGCTAGTCAAATCAAACACAATATAAATAAAAGTACATACACGAATACCTCCATATGCAAACTCACCTAACGTGGCGTACATCCATTAATGACCTATTCAACGAAATCTTATCGCTAGCTAATATATTAAACTGGTTAAGCTTGAATTTTTCTTTCATAATTGCTTCTTGGTCAGACGGAATTTGGACACCATTTCCTTGCTCTCCTGGTTTTCCGGACTGCGCCGGTACTGGCTTCGCGGGTAACCATCGATGCAATTCGATTGGCTTATAAGTTAATGGTATGCCTTCGCCACCGGATATATTCGCGTTTCCTTTATCCGTCGTTCGGACATTTCGCATCTCGCCAACTAGTTTCTCCGCCAGCGATACATCTGCCGCTGATCTATTGAGCGATTTTTCTTCATATTTGTTTCTACTAATATTACTCAACGAATCGAAGTAGAACGCTAAAATTATAACGTCTACGATAAACCAAACGAACGACGTGACCAATATGATCTTGCAAGAAGTCAATCTGAATCTAGTACGCAACATTTCGCTGCCGTATAATCTTCATTTATTATCATATAACTATTGTACATAGACCAATCCACGCCAATCGCATCTGAAAAACGAAAAAAAAATACCCTAAGAATGGAACTCGATATACTACGAACAAAGTGAAACTTTACCGTGAACCGGATCTTTTTTCTTTATTTTCAAACCAACGTTTGGACCGTATTTCTTGTTAAACGTAACGACAAGTGGCAATTTAACAGACAGACATCTGATAACCGGAAGACCACATATATACGCGCACGAACACGTATTACGTAAACATGCACATCAGAATTATCACGAGAACAGGACTACGGTGATGCATTGAACAAACTTTACACGTTAAAATTCATATATCATTCGATCCACACTTTCAACACGTTTTTCATCAGAATTGCTTTCGAGTTTCTCTGCATGCCGAATGAAATTGACTTCATCGACGAGATGAATCTAGAGGACACGTAGCACACGAGTGATAAGCTCCATTAATCAACGCCACAGGAGCCATTTTTCATTCGCGAAACCAACAAATCAACATGGTCCATTGAATTTAACACTCAAAAAAAGAAAAAACACTGAAAAACTTAAATTCTGAAATTTAAAACGATTCACATGAACGTGTCGCTGAAGTAAAATCATTCACGCTTCACATTATTTTTTCGCCCAACGTTCATTAATTACGTGTACTCGTAAAAAAAACAATATATTTATTTAAAAAAATAAAAAAATTGATACAAATGTTCAGCTATAATTAAATAATTATTTGATAACTGAATTTTTTCCAATCTCATTACCAAAAAATTGCTTCGTTGTAATATTATTACATTGTTACCATGACTACGATAGCAAAAAGTAAAAAATTAGAGTCGAACAAATGTCAACACTGTCAAGTTGTCACAGTCAAATTATTAAAGATTTTGTGCGGAACCACAGAATCCGGAAGCTGAAACCGTAATCTCAAATTCAAAATAATTCTCAACATTTCTCGAATTCTCAAATGCAATTAATAAATAGTAATTACTAGTTAATTAATTAGTAATGTAAAATTGATTTAGGTAATTTGAGTGCATAGCAAAATTATTGAATGCCGTAATGAATAATAAATACTCGAACATTGCTCAGTCAGTTTCAACGCTTCATGCTTTGGAAATCTGAATCAGTGGATTTGGGATTAAATCCAGCGTATTTCTTTGGCTTCCCAATTTTTTATACTTCATTTCTTCTGCAGGGATTTGACCCCATGTTTAAATGTGGCATTACGTCGATTAAATTAATTCAATTATAGTTTCGGGTATTAATAGCAACGAAAATATCCCTGATTTCTAGGTGCGGATATTGCCGAATATACAGATTAGGATCAGGTATAATGACTACTGGTACTTGGTAGTATTCATTTATTAAGTTACTTTAAAACACTCATTGTAACCGACAAGAACAATCACTAGAAAATTCTCTGACGGGTGGAACAAAACCAATTATACAAATTCAACAAAAACCATTCATTCAGTATGTGTGACTACGCGCTCAAATCAAATACATAACATTACAATTTACATCAATATCAGAGTCTCAAAATGTTCCATACACACGCTACGCTTCATACAACGTCTGACCAAGTAGTACATCCTATTTACTATGGTAATGTACCAACGTACCTATAACAAAAATTCAAGGAATGTACAGACAGAAGTCATTCTTACAAACAATAAATAAAAAAACATACGAATGAACAAACAAACAGGTAATAATAAATAAATGAATAAATAAATAAATAAATAAATATACATACGTAATATTGTTGACAAATGAATAAGTTCATAAAATACGACAAGATAAGTAAATACTTGGGGCGAAATTAATACATATAATGACGCTATGTCTGATAGTATTACAATATAATGATATCCACAGTTACTAAGTTGACTTGTACTTCCTCCTCCTCTCATCAAAACTACTCACGATAAATCACTATTTCACCGGTTTAGTTAAATAAAACAGAACTAGGATCTTCGTTGCCCATTTGTTTGATATAACGTAGAACGTCTTTTTTGGTAATAACGCCAAGTAAACGACTGAAAATTAAAATACACGTCACGCAATAGGACACGAGCGATGGTAAAAATCAGTATGCAATACATCGAGCGTGATCGCTTACCCATTATGCGTAACCAGCGTCTGCCTGAGGCCTAATTTTCTAAACATATCGATAACCGTCTCCATGGGAGTTTGATCTGTTATGGTTATCGGCGCCATATCCAAGATTTTTTTCAATCTCAATGGCGGCGAAGCGTTTGGTGGCAAACGTGGTTGGTCAGCGGTGAATGTAACCAATGAATTGCCATCGTAACCGTCGTTCGTTCGTTTCGCATTTGCTGTAAGATCATATGCTGGAGAATAATTGAAAGAAATACGAAAAACCTTCATACTAAATAAGCGAGCCGCGATGGCAAAACCTGAAAATTCGTCGAATTCAACGCAATAATTTATTGCGGATTTTACTAACCGATAGCCAGCAATAGATCTCTTCGCAACACGAAACCGACTAAATACTGCGATTCTTGAGATACGACCACCGGAAAACCGTTATGTTCAGTATTTTTCATTAGAGTTTCTACTTCGTACACGGTCATCGAATCTTGCGTCAATACGTTGAGCGATTCGCTCCGCCTGTAATATGTCGATTGGCAAAAGTGTTTCATTGAATCATCACACACTAGCCCTTATTTTTTTGATTTACCTAGGTTGCATGACATCCGCCGCCAGACCAGTATGAGCGAATTCTTCTTTACTGTCTAAAAATGGGTATCCGTTCAAACTGATGTGAGCGTCGTATATGCCTTGTTTACCGAGCGCGTCGCCCACCCATTTACTTGCCATCGCTGCCGCCATAAGAGGAACTATATACCGTACGCCGCCGGTCAATTCGAACATAATCACGACCAACGAAACTACATGAAACGACAGACGATATGAATAATAGGTAGATAAATAGATGAATATACGCAATAGAGTCGTCTTACCGGTCATTCTAGTAACGCCACCTAATACGGCGGCTGCACCGACCATGGCGTATAAACCAGGAGTAATACAATCATCCGAGCTTTCGCATTCGCCATTAAAAATCCAAAGATGAGGATAATAGAAAGCCAACTGTTGCATAGTGATTCCTACGATTCTGCCAGCGATGCTGCCCAAACACAGGCTAGGTATGAATAATCCACAAGGTATCTTCATTCCGAATGTAAAAATTGTGGTGATTAATTTAAACACTAGGGTGAGTAGCAAGAGCCATATAGCATGATAGACGCCTGGACCAGCTTCCGCCGAGGTTGTTTCTTTAAACGATGTTACGTTATTCAAGTACACGTAATCGCTGTTCGAAACAGAAATAAAAAATATACGATGCACAAGACGTAAGTGTGCGTTTTCTGAATATTATTCATTTACCAACCAAAGGCCGTCAGAACTAGAAACGCCACATTGACTAAATAACAGGTAGATTAACTGACTGGTACTCATACGGGTGTATGGATTAGGATATGAAAGTATCGCCGTTATTGCCGTAACTACCAATACTTCGATTACCGGATATTGACCGAGTTTGGTAGTTTTTCGACATCTGCACCAATACACGTTCATTTTGATGAATATCGTCGCTATGACTCCCTGCAAAATCCAATTAGACGTTCGATATCACTTATCAAGTTGATGCTTTTATAACGTGTCATATCACCGATACTCACCCCGATAATGCCTAAGCCAATGAACGGTATCAATTCGAAAAAATTCCACGGTTTGTTATATTCGACGTAAAACAAAACGGAGTGTTCATTTCCAAACGGATTGATAGAACGTACCACAAATGCCGCCACTAGTGCGCAAAAGAAAGACCTCCAAAGCGTTTTCAACGGAAAGTAGTAGCTCACCTTTGCAATCATCACACACGTGTTATATTCAAACTCAAAAATATTTCGTTTGCAAAAATCAGCGACGGAAAAATAACGGTAAAATGAAACAACACAATTACAATTACGTGGTACATCAACTGACCTCTTCCAAACTGAATAGCACTCCCCCTATGGGCGCTCCAAACGCAACGGAGACACCAGCTGCCGCGGCCGCCGATAAAATCTCTCTTTTTTTAGCTTCGTTTCTACCATATTTTGGAAATAAATACGATAATATATTACCTAAAAAAGGAAAAAATAAGTTAGGAAAAGCGTCGAGGATTCGTTCGTAAACTTAAAATACGGTGCTCGTGTTTGCGTTGAAAAAGAAAAACAAACAACGATTTAAGGTGAAATAACTTGCCTATACACGATGCAATATGAACCATAGGTCCTTCTTTTCCTAAACTAAGACCAGCTGAAACCGCTAACATTATTCCAACTGATTTTATAATCAAAGTCCATTTGCCGAGGTACCCACGAATAATAAAACCACTGAGTATTGTTTTTATCTGTGATAACAATGCAAATAATTATACAGCCGGCATTCTGGCAATACATACAAACGACAAAAGACGAACTTACTTCAGGTACACCGGAGCCGCAAGCATAAGGAGCGAAAATTTTCACTAAACCGGCCGCCAACGCCGCAAAACACAACGCGAATACGATAAAAAATATATACGAAACTATGTACGCCAAAACGCCAGTTCTCGAAGATCCGAATATTTCAGACCACATTCTCCACTGCAATAACCATAAGAAAAATATGAATACATAGCGTAATTTATATTTCAAATTACGAAGAAAAACGAACTTGAGGACAGTTTCCTTTTTCCGCTCCGAAAGACGTTTCATTGGATGACCAACAGCATTGCTCCATGTTCAACCAAAATGCTTGCGGGCACACGCCGAATTTTAAATCGTTCATCCATGAACTCCCGATGTCGACGATACCAGCCACCGCGCCGGTAACCAAACCCACCAAAAGAACGCATAGCCATCCAGACCAGGCGTCGTGGGCGCCCTTGATTAAATCAAAAATGGAATTTTGTTTCCTTTTAACGATGTATCTGTGACGCATACGATCCCGGGCGATATCACGCTGCCAATCAATCGTGTGAAAATCTTCATATTGACCGATTCCCGGGATATCATCTGAATCTGTGTATAAACATGAGAAAAAAGTAACGCGTTAATACGTAATCCTACCAGGTGCTTGGTAGTTAATCTACAGCTAACTAGATTACATTCTACGTATGTCTATGTAAATGACATTTACTTTCTCCGAACTACTTCGCTTTTCAACACTCACCGTAATGCATACCACCGGCAAATTCCACTTCTTCTCCTACGCTCCGTAAATCGTAAGCGTTAAAAGAAAAACATACCAATTGCATCGAAAATTTCACATTGAGCAAAATTTCGATTATCCTTTACCATATCCCAAGTACAAATCTACTTACCGTGTAAATGATGAGGGGGTACATCACTGGTAACCGAGCTTTCCGCCGTCGTACCCGTCGTCGTTATATCTACCATATCATCGTCTGAACTCATGTAACAAGAGTGATTACCAATCTTCGATCGCTGAACAAAATTTCCATCTTATATATATTATATAAGGTACGTAATGAGTAATCGAGCAGAAAGTACAAGCGATAAAAATCGCTTATCATAATGTCACTGCCCACTCACCATATTGAATTAATAAAGCGTCATTGTTGTACCAACACGCTAAAACACCGGAGCGGTGACGTAGATTATGATCAGCGAAACACGAATTTCATATTATCGTTCGAGCCATCGCGTATAATTTTATTCCAAACTTCAACCACAAAAGATGAAATTAGGAACTGCACTGTTTCAAGTCTGTAATGATACCAGCACATCTTATATAATCAGTAAGCTCAAGTTCATTATCATAGAACCGATTTTTTGACTAGAATACTAGTTACGAGTAAAAATTTCTATTTCATATAGACTATACATGATAATGATATTATACATAAGCAGATATCATTTACCTGGTTATGTTCTATGGCTGGCTTATAATCTTTATGCTCCTAATTTCCTAGTAGCAATTCACCTGACTTCTTGATTTCAATACGTCGTAATACGCGCAAGTACTTTCATGTTCAATATAAAACCTCCGCGTGCGAAAATGACCGTAATAAAAGTGTTTGATGAATGAGAGTAGATTGTAGATGAGCACACAGCAGGACGACAACAAAATGATATTAAACTAAATACAAATACCTTTCGTATATTTCACACTGACGAATTTGTGGTTTTGTTTCGTTTGCATTTCTTATTCTAAATTGTAAAAGTGATTTGCTATTTTAATTTTTGAAATTTGTAAATCGAAAAAATATTTATCATTCCGTTATCAAAAAAAAAATTAAAAACACGACACGATGTTATTTTAGGCTTTGGCTAGTAGAAATGACCGCCAAGACTCTTAAGTAGACATGCGCATGCGCAGACTTCATCACTCGCGCGATCCAGTTATTCAGTATGCAATAATCCTAGATTTTTTGATTTTTTTTGATAAAATATAATAAGCACATTTTTTAAAGTCAAGTTTAACCATGTTCATCAATTAAAATTAAATCTCAATTAGGAATAGTACTACATAAATTCCGATATAAACTCATGTAAAATTGAGTGGTTGTTTTATTAGCAAAAGGGTTACTTTGTTTGCATAATAATTTTTCATAAAAAGAAAAAAGTTCGAGGTAAGTATACGTTATCAATTCGCCAATTATCAACATTTACTCATTATTTATGATAGTAATAGTAAGTATTAATCGATCGTCAATTTACTCATGCTGCTTGATGCATTAACCAAATAGGAAACTCGAGCAGTCTCCAAATTCAAGATCATTTCAACAACTCCTTAAATGTGGAAACACAACTTCCTTACGCTCTAACTTGAAACGAGCCCACGTTTATCGACGAAAATGTCATTCAGTGAACTGAAACAACTATCAAAATCGAATGTGATCTGCGTACAATGTAATTACACGTTAACTATTCGACATTATTTATTGTTCCTATGATCATTTGTTCACCTTGTTATAATTTAATTCCAGCCGAAACCGCGTACGAAGCCATATACCTCATAAACGAATACATTTCGAAGCGAATAGATGACGATAAAGAAGTACAGGTTCACTGGTTTACTAATGATGTATCTGCGCAGGATGCATATGATGAAATACGATTAAACAAAACCGATCGTAACAGCAATTGGCTCCATTTTCATCCTTATTTTCCTCTCAAAACCAACGATGTCGGTAAGTATCAGAAAAGGTGTGCGACAAAACTAAGAAAAACTACCAACGTTACTAATAATCCAACTGTCGTTTTGGCAGACAGCGCGAAAAACATGATAGATGAAATCGGCTCGTTGTATCAATCGAATAGAATTTCTCCTAAGAAACTTGTAGTCGTTGATTCTCTTTCAACGCTGGTAAACGAAAATGATCTATGTGCTGTGAATAGAGTTCTGCGTTTTATAGACGCAAATCTACAAAGTAATTACGCCACGAAAGAATTTTTTTATCACCTGCGATTTAATTATTTTCGACGCATATTGTTATAATCCATTTCATGTGTTACATTTCTAGATGAATCTGTGATTCAAACATTATTAGTGTGGCGTCGAAATACGTCGTTAGAAAACGTAAATACCAAGAACTTCGTCAAGTATCTCGATTATTTGGTTGATGCTTGGTTAACCATTTCAAACAACACGGTTACCATAAAAATAAAACGATCAAATGGCAAGCTTATAAAAGAGGTGAGGAAACTGAAAATTTCGAAAGAAAAGCGCTACTTCAAATCATTACATTTCTATTCGCAGATTTACGAATGTTGTCGCGTTGACGGAAAGTCATCTAGTATATCTTTGGTTAAGAAAAGAACGCTCGTAGAACGACACACATCCCAAGCAAACGTCGACGCTCCTACTTCATGTAGTACTTTCAAACTAGATCTCACCGATCAAGAGAAAGAAGCGAGAAACGCGGTTCAATTACCATATGTTAGGTAAAGTTACTGAAATAATCGGCAAATCTCGCGCCACGAGGTGGAACCGTGTGCTTTCGGTTGTTATAGTTTTTTTTAACACTTTGTTATCTTTAGGTGCGCCGAAGACAACGATAAAATCGAATCGAATGATGCTAAAATTTTTTACAATCCTGATGAATATGACGACTGGGATGAAGAAGAACCTGATAATGATCTCGAATTCGTTTAACGAGAATGAGAATTAATTTTGTTTAATCGTAATTTATTATTTACTCGTGTGATCATGTTCGAGTACATCTATGGTACATATCGTACGTCCTGCAAGTGGTCTTAGCTCATGTGGCGAGAAATTTTACTTTCGATTGAGAGTTAATTGCATTTCATCGTGTTGGTTGTAATTTGAGGTAATTACTATCGTAAATCACTTATGAAGTAGGCTGAGACCGCTTTGACACCTTGTGTAGTACTTGTGATTGTTATTTTCATTTCATCTTTTCGTGAAACGAAACTCGCTATAATTTAAGGCGAACTCGCCCAAAGTTTTATAAAGAAAGCATTGCAATTGAAAAATAAAAACGGCCGTTGTTGTGATTTGAAATTAATTCTTTAGGAATGAATAGTGTAAAATCTGATTAAATAGACAGAACATACAAAACGAAGAACGAAGGTCAAATCAGAACAAATAATTAACAAAATAGTATAAAATTGATATAAAATAAAAACGTAATTAAAAAAGATTAAAAAATTGAAAATAGGTGAACGTGAAAATTCGTCACGATAAGCGATAAAATAGGATATTTCATTAATTACTTCCCAACATACGTAGCTATAGCTATTATGCTACACAATCCACATTAAATTTATTTATGTATCACAGATTACGCATCACAGCGCGTTAGAAGTGTATCGGGTGATAAAAGTCTTGTCACGTTGATACCCCATCGAAATTACAATACATATTAACTTTGGTGGGCTGAACAGTGATGCTATGCGATCAAGAATCAATGTAATTCTACAACGTTGTTGACGTAACCGCATTCGAACCGTGAACCAATACCGTGGGCGGTAAATTATTGGTTAATTCGGTCAAACAATTTAGGTAATTCGCTGAAAAATTACGACAAGAGTTTCCTTCTTCATTAGGTACAGCAGACGGCGTGGGAAGATAAATGAAAACCACAGCCGTAGAACTGCATTCGCTTGATATCACTTGATTAGCTCTGCAACCAATGATCATACGAATAAATACTGAATAATAGCACAAATAAAAAAGAAGGGCATATAGGTGTAATTACTTTTTAAAGTAGGATTTTATATTGCCGGGCAAATTATCAAAGGTGAATTGACATAATGAAGAAGCATTACTGGGCCATTCTTTAACCTATGAAAGTTTAATACCTCCGATTAACAATTTATAATTAATTGAAATGAAAAAAGTGACGATTCGATAAACCAGAATCACATTTTACAACACTATTCGTGTTTTCATACCCAAAGAAATATGTGAAAAAAAACAACACAGCTGCTCACCTTGTGAACAGTGGCAAATATGCGCAGCGAATGAAGTAAACTTTTTAATTTCTTTAAATTTTCTTCCTCGTCTCTAGTCGCGCTACTTTGATTATCAAATGCCGCTGCGGCTTCGTTACTGCTCAAAAATACCCGAACACGTAAATTTTTCCAGTCTTGAACCTGCAGCAAACACCAATACATGAAGTTTTCATGGAATACTTACATTGAGGCGCTTTTAATCGAGCTCGAAATGACTTGAGAGGAAAATTTTTGAAACAAAAGTCATCGGAAATTAAATGAGGAATAATTTTTGTAATGAACATTTTTTTGTGACTTCTCAAATTTCGCCACAATTTCACTAAATAGTCAGCGTCGCAAACAAAATTCTTCAATTGAGGCATTTTTACGAGGCTAATTTTTGAGACAAAAGTTGTCGAAAATAGCACGGAGGACATTTTTCTTAAATTCTACAATAATTTTGAAATTTTCATCAAAAAATGCAATAGTAACAAAATTCAAAATACAAAAAATATTCCTCGGTAAATTTTCACCATTTTCGATTTCAAAAATTAATTACTCAAAATCATCTGTACATTCTAAAACATACCATAGTCAAAATACATGCAAGCTGACACATAAACAAGCTAGTTGTATCAAATGCATCGTCATCCGTAGGCTGAAACGAATTTACCGGCCAAACGTCAATATATTTGTACTCCCTGAAAAGAGGAAAAACGTAAATGATAAGTAGAACATCGTAAACCAGTTGTAATTCGCTCGTATTCCGTTGATCTTACCTAATTGAGGTAGATTTGTGAAACCGGTCGAAGTGTCGACATAAGCAAACGTTTTTCTTCATTTTCAGCACATCGTTTATCATTCCAACGTAATCATTGGCAGATATTGGTTCCCGGTGTTCATTCGGCTTCCCAGCATTCACCGATGCAATCGCAATCCTATCATATGAGATGAAAACAAATCGTGGCGTATTAGTGAGAAAATTTTACTCGTATCCGGTGTCCGCGAAAAAACATTTGTGACGAAATAACGCCAACTTACTCGTCTCCGCTTCCATTTCCATTTCCCGAGTGAATGTCGTAAAAACCAAAAATAATAGTATTCGGTTTCATCGCTCCCATTCCCGATAATCTAATCAAATGGGAAAGACCTTCGCGGACACTTTCGGCGACCGTAAGCTCTGCGAATGCTTTTACCTATCAAGAAACGTGAATCCTCATCAAACTCGGGCAAGAACCGAACCCTGATCAGCTCATTTATTAATTTACTTTAAGCGTATCTATAAGGGCCAACCACTCCCCGTATTCTTCTTCGGCTATTGGATCGTGTTCTAGACGCAAATGATTTTTTACAACCTTAACATGTCCTAGAACGTATAATCCACTTTTTTTTAAATCATTGACAAAATCAATTAACGAAAAAACAGCTCGCGGATTGTTCACCATCAGTAGAATTTGCGGTCTCCAAAACTTAACGTGATCTTTACGCGAATCCAAAAGTAGCAAGTATTTTCGAACCTACGAGACGTAATAACATGCAATTTATCAAATAATTGACTGTAGAAACATTGAAAATTCAAGTAAACTGATATACTAACCTGGTGAAATATAAGCGCTTGAGATATCGATCCCCACGCCGCAGTACGAGCCGGTGAAAACAAATGCAAAAGCAAGATTATAAGTAAACACAAGCCGATACTGGTAGACGCGTAAAATGAATTAATCACAAACATCATAATGAAACTTCCAACCAAGCCGATGGCCGCTGAATGCCACGTGAAATATTTAAAAGCCGGTCTACAATATGAAACAAATCAATACCTCAATTTCAAGTATATCACACTTATGTACAAATCTACCCACCTGAAATTAGGCGCCGATGCCAACTCCAATCCTAGACAGGCTAAATTCAACGCAAAATACGACAACAAAAACAGTATCGAATTAATTTGCGCGATAGTATTCAACGAGCCGACCAGTAGCATTAATTGAACCAACATCCAAGCTATGATAACCGCAACTATCGGATTTGACTTCCACGTTCCGCGACTCACGATATTCAAATATTTACCTAACGCGTAATCGCAAATACAAAGGTGAAAAATGTCACGATGATACGCATAGCTACGAATACGAACAAACATACCGAATATATTATCCCTGGCTAAAGCTTCCAGTACTCTACTCGATCCGATAACCGTGCTTAAACTAGCGGAAAACGTGGCCGTAAGGATGCCAACGGTAATAAACGGAGGCCAAATATTAATCGCCATTAAATAAAGGTAGTCATTTTGTAATAAAAATCTTTCGCAGGAACACGCCGACAAAAAAGAAAGAGCTACGTATATAGCAAACGTGAAAGACACCGCTGAAAATGTACCTTTCGGTATACTTTGACCGGGATTCTTCAATTCTCCTGAATAAACATAAAAACAACGCATGTACCACATACCAGTTATATAAACGTTAATACGAAACATAGAGTAATTAGATACGTAGCCATTGATATACCTGACATATTCGCTCCCGCCATGATACCGGTAACTCCACTGAATAATACTCCAAACACAGAGGCGAACGATACCTGAATACCGTTCGAAGTGTAATCTCTGCTGTAATTGGAAAATAGATTTTCTGTCCATATGGTTTTGTTGAAAGGACTATATAAACCTGTTGCATTCTGATACAATCTGTTCGCTTCTGGAATAGCAATCTAAACGCCAATTGCTTAGTTACGTAATGTAGTAAATTACCATGACATTTTCTTACTTGTTCCTCCGATACGGTAAAAAAGCTGATAAACGACGAAGCAATGCATATGGTCGTCGTAACAAATATAAAAACCGTCGTTTTCGCGAATAATTTCGCACCGACAAGGCAAATTAATAAATTAATCGCGTTCACCGAAGAAGCATATGCGAACGACCACCATCGTCCATCGGGTAATAACATTTTATCTTTGCCGACTAAATAACCTAACAAATCACAAATAGTAAACAGTTAGGTACTCCATGTAGGTAACTAAATAGGTATTGGAAAAATTGACAAAATTATATTTTTCCCGCTTACCAGACGGTCCGAAATTGTTAATTAATCCTTCGGCAAAACCAACCGTGTATAAAGCGCTGCTAACAATATTTGCGAAAAAAAATAAAGTACCGATAGAACCTCCAAATTCAGGTCCTAAAGTACGACTTATCATGACTGAAACTGCAAGTTAAAGAAAAATAATATTTGGTAGTTTCATTTTTGACAGCGATAAATTGTCGCCCAGGTCGAAATCTCCGATGTAAAAAGGATACAATAAGCTCCGCCGCCTTCTACTTCACCGTTCGTTGAAACAGCGCATACCGAAGAAACTGTACAAACGATTATGGAATATGCGATAAGGAACTGCACCAGGGTAACCAACAGGCCTGTATTTCCTACCACGAATCCTGTGAATGATAAATGCCACGACGTCATTATTACATATCACATTGGAGTATACGCCTCTTTGAAACTTTGATATACCCATAGCTCATGCTCTCTTCATCAACCAAAATGTTTAGTGCTTACGATAAATTTTGAAAATACTTATACATATTTTTTAAACGTAAAAAAAAAATCAGTACATCTCACGTCAAACAACTTCAATTCATAAATTCTCAAATATCAAGTAAAGAGGTACATCTTTGTAAAAACCCATTTCAGGCTACACATTTAACCATAAAAAACCATTTTACTAACCCACACGCAAAAATAACAAAGCGCTGAACATGGACAACGCTACTGGACTAAATACACCCGCAAATGTTCCCAGTGTTCTGCCGTTACTTTCGTTAAACCTTCCAAATTCCGTGTATCCTTCGCGTTTCGAAGAATGTTTCTCGTGTCTGGAAAACCACTTTAATATTTGAGAAACAGCGCCGCGTTCCGAAGAGTAAAATGTGTCATCTTGAGATTCGTCGGTAGACATATGAACCACGTTAGATGATGAACACGGGGAAGATTGAGCGGCATTTTCTGCACCAGGTACAGAAAAACCACCACGTTCGTCGAATATTTCATTTATACTCATTTTACCTGTTAAGAGAATACAGAGTGATAAATTAACGATAAGTACATACATCGTACATATGCAAGCACATTCGCAAACTTACCAGGTAGTCAACATTACACAATGAAAAATTGATATAAAAATTCGTTGAAATCTTCGAAACTCTGCAAACGAATTCGTTTACTTCAGTCTCAGATTTTCAGTTTCACGTCTGCTATCACAAATTCGTCGAATTCACGACGATAACTCGGAGAATTCTGATTAAAATCAACAGCTGATTAGAAATCAAAACAATTTCCGTTTCCGTTTTCCGCAAGTTCAGTAAGAAGAATGAATCATTTGCTCAATCTTTATGATTCTTCGTTCAATTCTACTCGTAATGAGAGGTCGCTTTTTATTTGCATGCGAGATCCGTTCAAGATCGATTGCGATGGTCGATGTGATTCTTTTACGATTCTTTTATGTATGAACGTCTCGCATGTAAACAAAGAATGCTCCCACCAAAACGCTTAGCAAAAGCTTGATGAGTGAACAATAGTAATTTCATTTTGCTTAAATCGTTATTAAACAGAAAACAATTAAGTGATTATTGAAAATCAAATGAATCTGATAAAAGTAATTTGTGCTCTATTATTTAAATAAGAAGAATCATCATTCAAGATGAGTTCCAAGGCCAACGAAATTCTTAGCGGTTTTCAGGTGTAAGTAAAAACAAAAATATCGTTTTTCTTCCTTTTTTCATAATTTGTTTCCTATGTTGTCCTAAATTCATCTTCATCGTTATTATTCCTGTTGAACAGGAACTGGATGAACATTCGCGATGCGGAAACCGGAACGATATTGTGGCAAAGCAACGAAGACCTGTACGTGATGTTTCCTTATGCAATTTTCCAATTGGCAATACCATTATTATAATATTTTTTTCGGGATTTTCAGTTCATTTCCAGACAAAGAGCACGAAGCCAGAGTACCGAAAAAGATTCTTAAATGCAAAGCCGTATCTCGAGAGATAAATTTCACTTCCGTTGAACCTATGGAAAAGCTAAGACTCGAACAGAAAATTCTATTCAAAGTAAGCATAGCAAATTTCTACGAGTAAAGAAATTATTACCTTATATCGGAGCGAGCAATCGACATAACTCGTGTATCATTATAGGGTAGATATTTAGAAGAATGGTACTTTGAATTTGGTTTCGTCATCCCTAATTCCACCAATACATGGCAGTCGATTATCGAAGCTGCGCCAGAATCGCAAATGATGCCTGCGAACGTGTTAAAGTGAATACTTGATCAAATTGGCATTTGTTAGCATAATTTATAAAACTAATTTAATTTTTATTTTCGCATTACAGCGGAAACGTGGTTATCGAAACGAGCTTTTACGACGATGACTTGCTAATCTGCACGTCCAGGCTGAGATTATTTTACGTATAACTCGAAAAGTACGCGTTGTGCTTACGGCTGATTGCACTTATATCGATTTGCGGCTGTTGGAACAGTCACATTGTCAAGATCAGGATCAGCATTGCAACATCACCGATCAATTGTTAAACGGAGCATCTAGTTGATGAATCGGCTACGCGGTTATCACGGAACAAACGCAGCACAAATGTTAACAAAAATTCTTGTAACGTTTCGACACATTCGCCAAAGTTTGGTCGTTTTACGCGTAATTTTTACGTTCGTCTTTGCATGTGTACCTTCACTAGTGTAAAGTAAATCGCACAATTACGATTTAGCTTCCTTTATTTACATATTACGTTTTGTCGTTTTCTCGTTCAACGTTACTTCGGCCAATATATTGTATATGTACGTTTCTTACATTCGAAATGTTTTAATTCGTGTGGTTTGTCGTCACTTCAACAGTGTAAAAGCGTATGAGAACATTTGTCGTTCGTTTGTTGGAACGTGGCATCGTATGAAATATATGAAATTAGATGTAGTCGTTGCGTTGTTTTTTAGAAGAGGGAATTCTTATAAAAATTGAGATACTATCTTCTGTATGTCGTATGTACTATGAACGTATACTAAAACGTTATGCAAGTACAAAATAAACGTGCGTTACGCTAATCACTGATATAACGTAGGAAAGGCACCTAACTACCTCTACCCAGTGCCTTACTTAATGAGCATTGCAGGTTACTAGGAAAGTACGGGTATCTATGACTACAAAGTACACCAACTTGTACTATAATGTACCACCTGCAATGGGTGTGGTGTAACCAGGAATTAGGCGATACTCTCTTGGATACTATAGCTTTTAAGAGAGAACGTGTACCGTAGGTGCAAAGGTTATTACGTAGCATGTCTACAAATCGCAAAAACGTACAATGGCATATACATACGTTAAAATATAAGACCACAGCCTATGTACCTCCAAAAGTAGGACGTCGCATGTCCCAGTACTCAAGAGATCCCAAATACTGATACCATGTACCCTGCATACCCCCGATTTAAAGGACAAGTTTGTGTACTCGCTGCATTAGTTTAGGTATTACAGTATCCTAAGCATATCCTCATAGATGGTAGGTACTAGTTAGCAAGTTTGAATGCATTCGCAATACATTGTACAGAATACAGATGTAACATACTAATACGACGTAGAGTACCTATATCCAAATGTATCATATCAGTAATTCGTTCTTTACAGATAAGTACGTGTAGGTAATATGTATCCCAATTCACGTAACGTATATTTTATGCTACCTTTCAAGTTTAGAAAGAATTTATAAGGATTCATTGAAAAAGAAATAGGCGTTTAAATGCGTCAGAAAGACATGCGCTTCGAGTATTTATCACAGCTTTACATACGATTTTTTCGATTATTCAATTTACATTTAATACCCCAAGTATATGTATGGTAATTTTTTTTTCGCTAAATCCAGTGGAGTGGTGAACTAACTGAATTAGTGTCAATTTAATTTTCCGCCGCTGCTATTTTCTTTAATTAAGTTTATCAAATTCTTCGAAGTCGCTCTCTTGTTTTTCATTTTCAACGGTAAAGAACAAATAATATACATAATAACTAAATACGTATTCACCCATAACAAAAAACTTTTTAATCAACTAGTCGATAGGTACAATACCTAAACACATACGCCTATATTAATTTACTTATTATTATCAATGTACATTTCGCACATCTGGAGTAATTATGTCACTTCTGAAAGAATTAAGAATTAAAAATGAACTGGTTGTATATAACGGATGCCTATTTATCACATTTTTCTTTTTATTGTTACATGTTTATTTAATTGTTTCTTTGTTTAACTTATTTTATTTTTTCATAGATATGCCATTACAACTTTATGTATGATATACCTACGTACAAATACACCTTTAGACCATAAATTTGTAGTTATTATTCGGTAACTACGTAGTTAGCTTTGTACTACAGAGTACAAACTACGAAGTACAAAGTACAAAGTACAAATTACAAATTGTAAATTCACTCAAATGTGCTCTGGTATAGATGTAGTATTTGGTTAAAGTTATGCATTCAATTCCTATAACATAGTTGCAAAATACATATCAATAGTTATCCATGTCCTTCGTAGAATAAGTATTATGCAACACAGTCAAATATAATACCTGTGTACATCATTGTATCTGTAGGTAAAGGTATCTATTCTTATTAGTTATTACCCACAAATTACGAATCAACACTAATTACACACAGTAATCAAGACCTACTGTTTGTAATGAAAAACTATTCGTTTAAACAGAACTTGGTAAATATAACTGTAAACCTACAATTGAATTGGTGTTCTTACGCTTCTTAGATTGTAATAAAACCCTGTAACCTGTTACTTTACAAAAGAACTATGCTGCAAACATAAGCTTGATACGATGCTATAGTTACATATGAAGTCATTCAATCAATATGAACAATTTAATACGAACAACAACGTTGAAAGGTTACTTTATAATGGCGGAAATAAGGGACAGCGTAGGGGATGAAGATTAAAGAAACCTGCGTGAATGCTATACTTACGTAGAACCAATTGCATCCTTTTTAAAATTATGCTGGAATTCATAGATCTATGCAATAATCAGTTCATAGGCCTTTAAATGTTATACAACGTCGTTTCAAAAAAGCCTACATCGACTGCGTCGCCAAGGCGCAAATTTTTGATATCATGCAACCACTGTATAGAACAATTATCATTCTCCTACATGTAAATATAGTATCATTAATAATTAGAGAATTTTTTTCTTTCCCCTCATGGAAGTTTTTATACAGCATGTCTCAGAAGTCCTGCACGGTACCTTTTATTTTTGATCGGGGGGTGATAGCGAAAAAAATCCACCGGTTTTATACTTCTCATGTGAGGCGCATTCTACGAGGGGGGTCAAAAATTTTTGGACTACATACAGGGTGTCCCACAGACCACAAAACGTGTTTTTTCTCGAGAAATTTAAATGAAAGGGTAAGTTATTATGTTGGAATCGAACACTATGCCCCAGTGTGGTGATGATGAAAAAAAAATTTTTGCAATCGGTTCAGTGGTTCTCAACCACGGCTAGAAGAAATTGTATCTTTGATGTTATTGCAACTTTGCTTTCGAGCATTACCTGTGAAATATCAAACCGATTACAAAAATGAATGAGACAAAAAATCAATATTTTTTGATGCTCTACAACTTTTGTTAGAAACTTTTTTCTCTATCTCTTATTTGCTGGGGTCATCGGTTTTCCATGACTACACGTTTTCATCACGATTTTGACAAGAATATCGGCTTCCAGCAGCGAGATATCGAACCGGCTGCAAAAATGATTCTACAAAATTGAACCATTTTTGACGCTCTACAACTTTTGTTTAAAAAATTTTTTCATATCTCTTTTTTCCAAGGAGTTATTGATAACCGATTGAGAACCGCTGAACCGGTTGCAAAAATTTTTTTTTCATCATCACCACACTGGGACGTAGTGTTCGATTCCAACATAATAACGTACCCTTTACATTTAAATTTCTCGAGAAAAAACACGTTTTGTGGTCTGTGGGACACCCTGTATGTAGTCCAAAAATTTTTGACCCCCTCGTAGAATGCGCCTCACATGAGAAGTATAAAACCGGTGGATTTTTTTCGCTATCACCCCCCGATCAAAAATAAAAGGTACCGTGCAGGACTTCTGAGACACACTGTATATTGAAGGAACGTGATTTGATGTAATTCTGGGGAATTTTTAATTTGATTTACCTACTTCTGTATAAGGTATAACATTATTACAAATATTATATTCCATGTGGTATGCATATGTACTTTATAGACCTACCGTACAAGCTGCGATATCACAGAACAGGCGGAGAATCGAACTAATGGAAGACGGAAATGATACATCAGCGACACCAGATTCAAATTGCTGCTATTCGATATCAAGTTTATTAAATACTACCACCACCGCTACAATTAACACTGCAGTCGCCACTAATAAAAATAGTAACAATACCAATAATAACAACGGCGATAATACCATTAACGATTCATTCGTTTTTAATATGTTGAATTCGGCTGTTCACGGTGGATGGTGCGAAAATACGACGGGTACGAGTAATTTGCATATTAACGTCGGATATTACGTAGAGAACAATATAAAATCGACCACTTAACGAGATACCTAATTACCTATTAGCTAATGACTTATGTCACACCTTGCACAAACTCTTGTAGCATAACTTGAGACAAAACTTTTGAAATGGTACGATTTGAAGTTCCGTATCTCCAAACTACATACGTAGAATTGCAACTTGATGGCTGCTTTAGTATTTAGAATATCTATCTAATACCTAATTACCTATCTACCTATCCATCTAAGTAGCGAAAATGTTGTACCTAGACCAATTCATTCATCTATAGTCGACATAGGTATTTCCAAAAATCCACATGAAATTCCATTATTTTTCAATTGTTTTTATTTTTCAATATTTAGTCGATAACGTGTGCGACGTGAATTTGGAAAATGGCGATATTAATTTGATGGAAAATTCGTACATGCAAAGTGGTAAACGTAAGCAACGTCGTTACAGGTAGGTTATCATAAAACAACGGCAAGCAATTCGATAGTACTAGGTCTAGGTACACGAATAACCGCTGGGCTATCGTTTGTATAAGAGCATGATTAGGTAGATGAGGTAGTATAGGTTCAGGTACTAGGTAATAAATAGTTAGCAAGTAGCAAGTAGCTACTAGCTACTAGCTATGTTGTAGTAGGTTTCAAGTACATGCATATAAGTGCATTAAGTACGATTCAGACGTAATACCTACTCCATACTTATTTATCGGTTGAAGCAGATGAATTTATTGCATTAAGGCTACAGGTTGAATAAGTTGCATAATTAATCCTCTACATGAAAAAGTACCAAAGTCGCTATAACTCGCATGAAAAATCATAATAGTAGAGTAATGCTCTATTTGACGAACCAATATATGTACATCTATAGAAATATTAAATCAAAAAATTGAAGTTATATACCCTTGGTATTTCTAACGCCACATAAATTCAATTTTTAATCAAATAAAACAATAGTATGTTATGCAACCAGTTCAACATATGTTCCACATTCGTCTTGAGCTTAAACAGCGGCATCATCTTTGCATAAAATATGATAGAACTTTCTCTTTAGAACCACATTTACAAACTTTCAACTGGAAGAACTGGAGAAAGCATTCCAAAAAACCCATTATCCTGATGTGTTTTTCCGCGAAGAACTAGCCTTGCGCATAGATTTAACGGAAGCTAGAGTGCAAGTAAATGAAAAAACCTTTTCATTACATAATCTATGTACAAATCCTCGATAGATTTACTCGTACATGGTTGATTTACTCGCCCATCAGGTCTGGTTTCAAAACCGTCGGGCAAAGTGGAGGAAACAATGTAAGCTGAAAAAAAACATCGTTAATAAGGACGGCAACGCCGTCAATTCCAATGATCCTGATCGACTAGAAAACGCCGCCGTTGAAGAATCACCATTAGCGTCGCCATCTTCTTCGTACATTGCCACAGCAGCGATAGCTGCGAAGCCACCAACAGCTGTGACTGTTTCAAGCACAGCTAATACCACCGGTAAGAGTGTTAAAAGCCTACAAAAGTATTTTAGTAACTTCATTCCCAATAGAAGGATTACACATTTTGATAGGAACACTTTGAAAAGAAAATCTCGATTTAATTAATCTACTCGACATTTTCTCATAATTCCAGGCTTACAAGAAAATTCTGCAACGGTGGCGAGCAACATTTACACAACGGAATCGTTGGCATTTACGTCGCATAATACCGCAGCCGAAGCAGCGAGTATGAATTTCGATATGAACTGGGTGAATTTTAATTCAGCGGTGACTGCAGCTGCCGCGGCATCCGCATCCAACACCCATTTATTGCCATCTTCGGTAAACTGGGCATTGTCTTATCAGCATAGTCCGCAAAGAGATCGCCATGTGAATGTAAATATCGACTTGGATTTATTACGACTGAAACTACCAGAGTCACCGGCTGCCGCGCATGATTCGTCACCATCGCATAGCGGCGATGGTAACGATGGCAGCCATTGTAACCACGACGACACGTTAATATCTTCATCGCCGGAAGGAGATTTTGTATTTGAAATTGATTAATTATCTTGAAAATTGTCGTTACATTTGTTTTATGTAGGCTACAATACATACCTACTCAACTTATAACGTTTAATTGAAATTATGTAATTTAGATGGGCATAATTGTGATACATTACATGTGTCGTATCACGTTTTCGATGCAAAAATGGTCCAAATACGACCGCGTACATTGTACAATATATCACTTCTGTGCGTGTATCATGTATTCCGATAATATACGAACACCGAGCGCACAAAAACACACTAATGTCGATGAGTAGGTTGTATTCCGAAATTTGTATTTATATGCCAGCTAAAGCTTACCCCTCCGTGGCTCCAACCGATGACTTGGTTTATAGAGACGGATTCGCTCACATAACGAAGTTCCTAACACAGTTCAAGTTCCTCAAAAAAGCAACTCGTTTATCAACTTGCTTTGAAAATGGCACATTTGTATCGTTTAATCAAAAGTATATTTATACAATACCAATACGTAAACTGTGAAATGGACGCGCGTAAAAACAATTTACTAATTAACCGTAAATTATATAATTTATTAGTTACTAGGTAGTAATAATACACAATCATTTATTTCAAAAAAAAAAATCAAACACGCACATCGAAGAATTCCCTCCGGACGTTATCGTTATATGTACATAACGTAACTCCTACTAACCTACCTACCTAGTACCTAAACCTACTACCTACGGTTACAATCATGATGACGGCCGAAATAAAATCAATTTGTACATTCGAGCGATTGAATCGATGCGATACGAAACAATAAACTTAAAATTCCCTCCTATGATATTTATCCGGATCAAAATAAGACGTCAGTACAACGCGACTATTGAATTTCCTTCCAGCTAATGCCTGCTGCGCTTTTTGACAGTCACCGATCGTGTTGAATTCGATGAATACCTGGAAAATACAAATTTCGTCAGTTCAAATAATTAATAGAACACTTGCACATCTTAGCCGACAGCAATTCTACGAAGCGATTTATGCATACTTTGCCGCATCCAGGAACCTCAACACCATCTATAGGTCTGGGAATTTCTAACGAACGAACAACTCCGTATTTATTACATTCTTCTCTAATGTCTTCGCATATATCTTCGTATTCCTCTTCGTCTTTCAATTCGTCATTGGTGACCATATTTAACAAGCACAGTACCTAAAAGTACACGTAAACGTTAACTTAACATCGAGCTACTCTACACCATCAAAACACATACTTCGGTTGGTGGTCCTGATGTTCCGACCATTGTTAAACCAGGTACTTGAATAGTAACTGGTACCTGCTGACCTGGCGTCGCATTTTTCGCTCCGACGCTGGCACGTTGAACGATCAACTTCTTATCACCCATCGGTATACCATTCAGTCCAGCTATAGCCTGAAAGCACATCAAGTATTTGTCAAATTTACAATATTTTTTCATTTCATTCATGTTCGTGTTTTAAAAAAGCGAGAAATATTTCAACGAAATCATTCTTCAACATAGAATTTTGCCCTAAAACTGACTACATAACGTTTTTTGTCAGGTTTTGGCACCAAGATGAAATTCGCTCTAAGATGACAATGGTCGTTATCACTTACCTGATCAGTAATCTTCGGCTCGGTATATTCACAAAATGCATAACCTTTACTCAGTCCAGTAGCGGTATCCTTGACCAGATTAAAGGCTCTCAATGGACCAAATGACATTAATAATTCTTTCACCTGTTGTAACGGAAAAAAAAAGAAAGAAATACACGTTAATTAGGTACTTCACCGAAGAGCACGAGTACGGTTTAACATTTTCGAAATTCAACTCCTTCGCATCGAACGATTCAACTTGTCGGGTTTTTTCCCTTTTTTTTTCACAAGTTATAATAATGATCTATGGGTCACAATTGTAAGCTTAGATGAAGACGATATCTACTTCGAGTGTCCTACTTGTACCTACCAAATATCTAGAATAAATATGCATCTTCTTACTACAAAAGTACAACAGTGCATACTGTATTATTTGTAGTTATGCGGGCGCCTAGTCATGTAAATACCTATTTCGTTACCTAATACCTACATATGCACCTACCTACATATAAATGTAGGTAGGCAATATAATGTTACATTATTATAGTCGTATCCGTGATTAGTCTACCTTCAATAACTGAACAGGAATTAAACAAATGAAACGTTTCTTTCATTCAAGCCTATTAAAATCGAATTAGTTCGTAATCCGATCTAATTCAAATTAAATCGGGATATATCTTGTAAAAGGAAAACATATCTTCAAGTAAACGGTATCTCTGCGCTTTGCTGAACGATCTCCGTACTAAATACAACGGAAAAAACACGATCATGACGGATCATTTTCATAAACGTTAACGAAAACGACGACAACAACCTATACAACGTGAAATCGTAAAACAGACACCAGCGTGACGTTTGAAGAAAAAAAAATTGCGAAATGATATCTCAAAGTAAACATCTCTGTATCTGTGTAATAAACGGAAAAAATCATTACTTGTATGAACCCCCTAACTGAAAAAAAAAAAGGAAAAACGCGTAAATTCTATGGATCCGAGTTCACCGGCCGAAGACCTAAACGATGAATAAACGCTGAAAATTTGGAAATTACAAATACATCTCGAACCGAATAAGAGTACGTATTTTGTAGTACGGTACGTAAAAAATAGAAATAAAAATGGCTACTTGCCTGATACCGTGAGCTTCCGACGAAGCGGTAACTTAAAATTCTACCACGATAACGAATACAGAACAGAGATTGAGTGATTTACTCAGATGGTAGTAGAAGTAGTAGTAGAAGTAGTAGTAGGAGTAGTAGCGTACTTTAGCTAGCTAAGTAACAAAAGGGGCAAAAGTAGAGGCACAGATATCAGTATTTTTTTCTATCGTTTGAAAAATAATTAATAATAAAAATAAATAAAATCAAACACGTAGGTAACAAAAGAAAATTAAAAAATAAAGTTACGCAAAAAAAAAATAAATCGGTGTCGAAGGAGTATTATATATCTATAGAGTAATAACGGTAACGAACCAGTCAAGTACTGTAAAGTAAGGTAAAGTTAAGTAAAGCACAGGTAATTAGACTCGTTTTATAGACGTGTTCAGTATGTATTACGAAGTACGAAGATCTGTTCCGTAAAGTAAAAAAGGCATATTTCGTAGAAACTAGAAACATCGAACCTAAACAGTAATCAGACAATTAACTCAAATCTACGTATTCTTTCTCACGCTCGAAATAAAACGCAACAAAGTACAGATGCGCAAAAGAAAATGAATTGAAATTTTGCATCGAATACTTCTCCAAACACTGCTTCGGATTACACGGGGATAGAACGGCTACAGAAACAGACGTATATTCCTACACGAAGAGCTAGATTCCATAAATCTACCGTCTCTATGGAGCAGCGATAACGACGTATAAGACACCTTAAACCAAATCTACGCGAAGAAGATAAAGGTACGGAAAAGACGTCAATGTGGTTTCCATTACCATCGAATATTCGGGCATCTACTCCGAAGGCTCGATAAACGGAGCGTCCAAGTTGAAAATTGTACTCGAGTTAGCAAACCGTAAAAAAGAAACAAGGTTTACGTACGTGCGACGTAGGCGTCAGTACGATAAACAATTTACGATAGTAGGCGTAACATGCGGTATATTTACCTGATCTTCGTTCAAATAAGCCGGCAAACCGCCGATGAAGATTTTATGCGGAGAATCTGGAACTACTGTACTCACAACACCTAAACAAAGTAGTATATGTTCCATCAACGAATAATGACTGTCTTTATAACGTTAGTTAAAACGCGTTTTTAACAGAGCAAAGCAGAGCGATGTCGAACCTATATCGCGTCTGAGTTTCAATAATGCGATAAATTACGTCGGTAAAGAGACATCGCTTTTACATACTTAGACAGAGCACGTAACTCGAGTCTGCGGGGAATTTTACGTAGTACGTAACTAGACTAACTTTTAGCTACGTACTCTGATATTTTTTCGAACTACTGATTTACAAACAGGTTAATAAACGGGCATCGTTACTAGTACTAATAGTTAGACTAGAGCTACAGCTAAAAACGCGTTTTCACTAAAATTACACGATATAAACGTAAACATACCTGGTATAGTAGTGGTCATACTAGCAAGAGAATGATCATACGCTGCAATAGTGAAAAACAGAAATTAAAAATAATCAAATACTCTACGCGTAATATAAAACCAATACGAGAACGGTTACAATACCTGGCATGCCTAATGTGGAAGTATCGGTCATACCGGGAGTAGGTTGGTAGTCGTGCGGACGACGTATTTTCAAACTTTGACCCTTGAAATTGATTCCGTCGAATGCCATAGCCTGCGTAGTCTCGTCGATGGATCGGAACTATAAACGAACAGAAAACTCCCAAATTAAAACGTCGAAAAACATTCTCAACACAATAATCTTCCACTTCTGCCACTCACCTCTAAGAAAGCGAAATTTTTGTCCAAATTTATTTGACACGCCAAAACTGGATTTCCGGCAGCTTGAGCTAAGCCAGAAAGATGCATTTGTTGATTGAAAAATTCCATCATTTCATCCTAAAAGCATCGTCGTACAGATTACGATAAAAATTCCAAAATTCAGGCTCAATCGAGTATTTCTATTTACCTCAGTGACGCCAAATGGTATATTTCCGACGTACAGTCGTCTGGCTTGCCTCGTAATAGTGGAGCCGACGACCGGAACAGCGGCTTGCGGAGTATCAGCAGTAACATTTGCCGGAATTTGACCAGCAGCTAAAAGAAGAAATTGATAGATATGAAATTTGAATGAAATTTAGTTTAAAATTGTATTCACCTTGCATAGCTTTATATTGTAGAGGCGAAATGTGCTCAAATCCTGGAGGAGGAACATCCCAATATAAGGAAGGTTTTCTACGGCGTGACTTCGATTTCTTCGGACTCCTGGAACGAGTTCTTTTTCGTTCCCTATGCCTACTTCGGCTTCTAGATCTACTACGCCGTTTATGATCACGTGAACGGGATCTATGACGTCTGTCGCGTTCGCGATCACGATCTCTATCACGATCTCTGTCTCTATCTCGGTCACGATCTGTGAAATATAATTAATTTGAAATTCCGTAAAAATCAAAACATTCAAAAATCATCTTACCACCTTCTCCCATTACGAATTTGTTTCCTTAATGAGATAAAAAGAAAATTGATGCTGACGCGATGTAAACACCGATGCTTCTACGATCAATTTACAAACACATCCGGTATCTACCGGCTACTCTTGAAGCGTGGTGAGATAAAAGGTGAAGCCTGGTTACAATTGAATACTTGCTACGAGTAGGTATCGTGAAAGGCTCGATTTAACGTTCAACCATTGCTGGTTTACCCGTAAATTCATATAATATTGAAACACGCGCGCAGAAGGTTCACCTCGATTAGGTGTAATCACAAATGCGAATGAAATCACCGCACGAAAACTATGGAACTTGGCGAACAGAATACAATCCAATCTATTAGTATTTAATTCGCTGGAAACGCGATGCTTACTCGAATCGTACAATGAAAAACGCTACACGCTAGTTAAAAGATGGACGCATTTGGCATTTCTTACTTACAACCGCCATTAAATTAATAGAAATAATGGACACGAATACGCAACGCCATCATCTAAATTCTTATAAAACGAACTTAACGATAATTAAAACTTCAAGAATTGAATTAAAATCCACAATAAATTGTATATATTCTAAACAAGGTATTTTAATATTATAAAAACTATTATAAAATGTCGACTTTACGTTAGCGAATTCATAAACAATTTAAAACATAAACCAAAAACGAAACCTAAACGTTATTTTAGGCAGGTTAACTTACGTGAAACGTGACTTCTTGAATCACGAGGGCTTCAAGCTCACGTGTCACGCTTCAAGTGATCTTCAAAGTTAGTACTAACTGAATCCACTATCCTTAATGTCAAAAAAATTACTTTTAATTATCAATTTTTTTTTGAAGAAATCTTGATTAAAAGCCGAATTTTTTTAAGTCTTTAAAAGTTTATTGGGGTTGATTAAGTAGTTATAATTAAGAATGATCGTGAATTGAAAATATGTTCCTGTTTATCCTATACGAGAAAGCGGCATTGATAAATCATAACCACGATTACGAATGTCATTGATGGTAATAGCTATTGCTCCGCGACTCTTGAAAAATCTCCAGAAGTAAAACCCAATATCCAAAGTGCTGCTGAAAAAAACACTAAAACCGTCTCCTTCGACTCGCACATTAGATATAAATGATGATGAAATGCGTGGGAAATTTATTATCCGTAGTTTCTTTGAAATCTTCGCGCATAAACGGTATTCTGAGTAATGTTAACGCTATGGTTTTACTCAAGACAACCGACATCGGTGTCAGATATGCTGGCCACAGTAAATGGCAAAATATCAAACATACCAAAGCTGCCAAAGATTTACAGAAAAATCAGCTTTACAATAGGCATATAGAAGAAATTAAAATAAGCGTCAGGGGTGAGTAACACGTTAGTTTTGTTTGTCATGTTTTTATACATTAAAGTAATCGTTTTCTTTGTACAATTGTTACGTTTCAGATGGAAAGAGTATAAATCCGAAAAACAATGTCAAGTTAGCTAAATGTCTTGAAAATGCCAGAAAAGAAGGCGTAGCGACGGCAACGATTACAAGAGTTCTTCAGAAATTGGAGGTAAAATCGATCTAGTTACTTTCGTAGTACTCGCAATATATGTAAAAACTGCGCAACAGGTGTTAATTTCACATCTACTTTTTTTGTCATAGAAAGTAATGTCAAACCCAAAACCTGTGTTATTTGAATACCGAGGTTCTAATGGTGTGTTAGTTATAATTTCCACAAATACCGATAATAAAAATAGAACTAGATCGGAAATCAATTATATCACTAAAAGACACGGGTATGTGATTTTTCGCTTGCATCTGATTACATGTACGCAATTCATATCAAAATTCCAAATCTTATTTTTACTCCTTTTTGAAAAAGGTTGGTGAAAACTGATAACATCGCAAGTGCATTTGATCATCGAGGTTTTGTATATGCGAAACCTCCCCCTGATGTTGAAAATGCCGATGAAAAAGCCTTAGACGATGCTATCGAAATAGGAGCCGAAGAAGTGCAGCGTGACGAAGAAAGGCCTGATTTATTAGTAGTAAGTTAAAAATTTTGAATGTTCTCATTTGTGATCAAGTTTTTTTAAATTAAACATCGAGCTTATGGTATCGTTTCTGTGCGCAGTTTTCTTGCGATCCTTCCCTATGTAACGCTATTCGATCCAAATTAGAAGGTAGAAGGTATCAAATTGAAGATGCCGAAGACTTATATTTACCTCGGACAGTGGTCGAATTGGAAGAAAAAGAAGCTAAAGTCTTTTACGATGCTTTTGAGAAAATCGACGAAATTCCCGAAGTGAACGCAATTTTCACGAACCTTACGTAGTGGAAGTTATTACGTTATGTAATGTACATGTGATGTTTAAGTGTATCTTACTCGTGTATTCATTAAAAATGTTACTTTTTTGTTTGACGTGTTAATTTTTTTTCATTTCATTCGTTCTATCGCGATACCAGATTACAACGCGAAATATTAAAATATAAACCATTTTGCCTGACCCTTTCTCCATAAAAACCTTTTGCTAAAGTTTTCAATTTTTATCGCTTTATTCAAATTTTACGAAAAACTTATAATTCTTGATTTTTATCGATGTGCCTAGAAGAATACAGTTTGCTGTTATCAATACCACAAACTCCAACCTATCGTATTTTCCTCAGACTTGTGGGGTGTTGAACTGAGATATTAAGATCTGAGTAGTAGTCTACGTCGTATGTAAGATTTACGAAGGTATCGACCGATTACCGCAGACTGTTTTAAGAATATTAAAATAAATTATACTAGAATGAAAATTGAAACTTTTATTTTCACACACGTTTTACATCACGAGCGTATACTCGCCGCACCATGGTATTGATATGCCTAGGTAAGATAACATTTTCACCTATTACTTATTAGGTACTATGGCAGTACGTAGCTAAGTACATCTACGTAATACATAATACACGTTCATAGGACCTAGGTTGATTACCCATATATACCACCTGGTATAACAGTAGCACAAATATTATTGAAGGTATTGCCGGAATACTTAGTACATCTACTTAAATACATGCATACAATACAAAATAAACATACCAACATAGTATGTAATTGTATGTACTGTATACGTAGATCTGAATGGTCCATTATAACGTACTCGCTTCACTGAAAACAATGTATTATGTAGTATTCGTATTATAAAGGTACGAACGTAGCTTCAGCGCGGAAAAAAGTACTGTAGGAAGTAAAACGAAGAGGGGAAAAGAATGATAATAAAGAAAGAGGAAATTGAAAGAATGTACGAAAATAATACAACTAGGTATACCAGGTAGTACTAGTAGGTAGGGTACTAGAAAGTACATCATGAGTGAAAAATCAATTCGTAAACCTATTTTAAGGCGCGGATGCGGAAACGACGGAGGGTGGTGCGGTTTCAATAGTTGGATGGCAAGATTGATCGGTCAAGGGTGTGGTCTCGGACGCGTCACTTTTCGTCAATGCGCTGCTCGTTTGGAATAGTTCTTTCGGTAATTTGTGTTCTAACGTCATATTGTGATCCGGAGGTAGTGCTAGACACGCTTTTAAAATATTTTCGATACAAGCCCTTTGTTTGAAAAGCGAATTTATTATCGGAGTATCTAAAATCGAAAATAAAGATAATTATACATAGGTATACTTGTAAGCAAGACTTGATAGGTAGCTGAACATGTACACCTACTACCCACACGTCTTCTTTACGTATAGACTCGAGTTCTTAAACTAAAGCGTAGTTTATTTGCTTACCTTTGGGAACCAGCGGGGCTTTTAATAAATACGATAAGAACGATAGTACGACGTGGAAATTCACCGGATTCTTGTGTTCTTCGGTGAAGTATTGAATTCTGGTACATACTTCGGCTAAAATAACCAAATCTAAAATGATAGGAGCAGCTAATAACGAATCCTCGCAAGTGTTATGAATAGAAATGGTGTTGTTTCCGCCGAGACAGATTTCAGAAACGTATTCGTCCAAAGCTCTCTTCGAATCGCCTGTATAAAAAAACACGCATTAAGTATTTGTATTTTATTTGTGATTAGTTGGCTGCTTTTATCATCTATCGTAATATTTGTTAAAATATATAGTTATTTTTTATCAAACGAAAACGTTAAATATTCATAACTATACTTTTTTTAGTTTTTTATTTTTTAAAAAATTCTAACAAAATTTCGAGAATTATCGAAAATTGCACAATTTTAGATAACAAACCAGCTATGTGCAAAGGCTGTAACAGATGGGTATCTCTTTTATGAGATCTAGTGCCTATAATTAGACCTAATTACGCTGACATCAACCGTAATAAAGGGATAAGATGATAATGGGTTGATGGTTGGTATGCGAATACGTTTTAGGATTCGTTGACTTTAATACGAGAAATGAAAGCATGACGTAAATAACGAAGATAACCTACCCACATAAGGAACGTATTTAATCACGACACAATGATCAGGTTTTTCATTTGGTTTGTACAATATGGAGTTGGAAGCGACCATGTCATCCACAACGTTACTCTTCGAAATCTAAACAAACCGATTTACCTTTTAGATATAACTTTTAAAGGTATTCATGTTGTAAAAAATTAAAAAAAAAACTCTTTGAAAAAATTGCAGCACCAGAGGTTAATTACGAAATAATCAATAACCCCTTTTGAGATATTTCGCTAACTAGGCTCTTCACCTAAAAGCCATCACTCCGTAACAAAGTTCGATTTATAAATAATACGTACTTCTTTGGATTTAAATTGCTGCGGTGCGGATAAATTTCTTCCGTCGTTGTTACCCAAATGATTATAACTAACTATGGAAACCGGTTTAATTCCAGCCGACACCAAGAAGTCTACCAATACAGATTTCAACTTCGTCTGACCAGATTTAAAGTCATCACCTCCGATGAACGATTTGTGCTTTTCGGCCAATTCGATGCAACCGGGTACGAAGGTATTTTGCGGTGAGCCATTAAGATACACGCACTAAAGAAAAATTGAAAAATTCTCATAGCTTTATGCATTGATGTTTAGGCGATTGGGTGCAACATACATCAAGTACGCGTAATTATACTTACACCTTCTAGAATCGCAGCGACTGCGAATAACGTCGATGGAGAGATTTCCGCGTAATCTTCTTCAATGGCTTTCAGCAAGTTATCCGCGGTGTCGTTCTTACCGGGGCAAATATCGCTGAATCTTTCGGTATTTGCGGTCCACATGATAATCACTGTGTCCAAATTATGTTTCGTTTTGAAATCTCGCATGTCCTTTCGTAATACTTCCAAAGCTTCTTTTTTATTCGAACATTTGATTATATTATCCGCTCTGTCGGCCTGTCGTATATAAAATGGGGAAATCAAGTCGAGCATGTGGAAATTTGGATTAAGTTTTTTTTTTGATGACATTCCAGCTTCGGTTTCAACTCTACATACCTACTCCCTACACAGAATCACCTACCTGGTTAGCGGCGATGAAATCTGGCCAATATATGGATGGTCTCGGTTTCATATCTTTCATCAAAGGTATCAATTTTTGTTGTAAATTATAATCTAAAACCTTAGCGCGTTGCATGGCGGTGGCCAAATCAGCGGAAGATATGTCCCATCCGTCTACCACGATATCATTAGGGTGTACCATCGGAAGTAAAGAGGATAGCGGAACGTAAACGTCCTTACCCTCGCTGTCCCAGCCTAATTTTATCGTAGAACTTTGCGTTATGGAGCCGAACCTGGACGAAATAAATCAATGGAACGATAAAAGGAAGTACTAAAGGTTTGGAGTTGATAGTCTTGGTCATTTGTAAAAACACCATCCGGTTTTTAAGTTACATTGTTGAGTATTAAAGTAACAAATTTCGGTAAGTTGGTTAGCGCTGTAACTAATTTATTTTCGAATTTACGCAAATTTCGGATGTAACTTTTGTTTGGAGTGTAAAAAAGTCTTAAGAAAAGGTTATTCACAATTTTTGCCTAAATCAAAAATTGAAGGTGCTATAATTTAGAGAGTATAAAATAGGAGTAAAGAGTAGCCAGTTTTTTCATGTAAGGCGTTCAAAATGGTGGCCCTTTGGGTATTGCCTAAGAAGCTCAACTGTGATTGAGTATTGGCAGCAACGCGCGTAACTGTGAACGAGACGCTACAGCACAGTGGGAAGTACCGATTACGCGCGCGCGCTAAAACTCGTCATTCAAATCATTTTTTTCTCAAAACGTACTGCTTTTTGGATGATGGGTCGTACAACATTTTTTGTTTAAAATAATTTCAAGATTATTTTGCGATTTTTTTGGAGTCTAAAAACTCGATTTTCTTAAAACGCAAAACCAGGTAAAACATAACGTACCAAAGTCGACTTTTTGGACACCAAAAAAATCGAAAAGAAATTTTTAAATTAATGTATTTCAAACAAAAAATGTTATACGACCCATCATCCAAAAATCAGTACATTCTGAGAAAAAAATTAAATCGCTCAGACATTGATGCCTACAATGCAATATCATTAGTTAAGCTTCGCAGGTAGGGCCCAACTCTGGAAAGAAAATTTTTTCTCGAAAAGGGACGCAAGAAGAAGCTAAAATTTTGACCTTGAACTAATCTCAATGGTACCTACTTGGCACTCGAACATTAGAATATTAATAATAGATGCAACTCGTCAACTCCTCTACCGACACCAGCCTTTATCATACACCATAGGTAGGTATTGGTAAATAGATAATCTAGGTAATGAAATTACACATTTTCTACGCCTACAGTTCACACCACACATGAAGCGGATGTACCCCTGCTCGCTTAACTCCAAACTGAATACGTAAATTAGGAAACGCGTAACCGACGGTACATGAAAAATGATGAATTGACAATTGTACATATGTAAATATACACGAACGTCTACGAGATGCAATTAAACGGTACCTAGGTTTGGTAATAGGTACAGCTAATTAGCTACGTATAACGCATACCAATTGGCGGTCTTCGTCCCCGTCTTCGTTTCCCACGAGAGGTTCAATTTGTTGGCCAGTAATCCCGCTGTAACGGTGGTGCCATTATTACCACCCCATCCCACCATCATTACGCCTAGCTTCGGCAGCTTGACTTTGGTTTTGATCGTTAACGCCACTTCTCTGGGAATTAACTGTAATCATTTTCCTTCAACAAAACTGAAATTTCTAACTTAAGGTGTTTAGGCTAAGCGTAGCGTTGTTACCAAGGCGGATGATTTTGTGTTAAAAATTAATAAAATAGCTGTAAGGAATCTAACAAAATGAGTTTAATTAATAAAAATTACCTATATAAGCCTCAGTAGCGTAACTACACATTCCTTGGGGGGAGGGGGGATTGAAATCATAAAATAAAAAAGTTAAATGTATATTTTTACAAAGGCTATAGGCAGATAAGCATTGGCGATCTGCCTTATGATCTAGATTTTTATGATATTTGAGTATTAGGTGGGTAGGGTACCATCGAGACACGTTCATGACCAAAATTTCAGCCCCCCTCTCCCCCTGTTTTCGAGAAATTAATTTCTTTTCGAAAATCAGATAAGAATTTTTTTCTCAAACTACAGTTTATGGAATTAATTGAAATTTTAGTACGTGGTAGACCCACACAAGGGCCTTCCATGTAAAAATCAACAACCCCCACTCCAATTTTTTCCCTTCCAAACGGGCGATTTCGACTTCATTTATTTTTTTTTAAGTGTCTATATCACTCGGCAAAATTTTCAAACCTCATTTTTTCGATGTATTTTTGACCCCTAAATGTCATATATTTTTTTCAAAATTTTGCCTCCCCGGGGCCGTGATCAAAAATCGCAAAAACCGTGCGCGCGCGTTGGGTGAAACTTCCCACTACGCGGTAGCGCCATGTTCAGCGTTGCGCGCGGCTCCGCGTTAGGCTTGTAGTGACATGCCTAACGCAGCAACGCGCGTAACTGTAAACGAGACGCTACAGCACAGTGGGAAGTACCGATTACGCGCGCGCGCTAAAACTCGTCATTCGAATAATTTTTTTTCTCAAAATGTACTGATTTTTGAATGATGGATCGTTTAACATTTATTATTTGAAATAATTTCAAGATTATTTTGCGATTTTTTTGGAGTCAAAAAACTCGATTTGGGATCGCTTATTTTCCTAATAAAAAATGAATTTTTCAAAGAGTCTTTGAGGGGGTTGTCCCTTCCCCCGTATTTACGTCACTGATGAGCCTACACACGTTTTAAGCATTTTAAACGTAACTTGCAAAAGTGCTACAATTTCGTAGTTTAGATTCAGAATAATAATCTTCCTAAGGTTCGGTAAGATTTCAACTCCTAGACCTTCCATTTAAAATTTCAACATGTTTACGTTTCATTTCGGCGAAACCAAAATTTTACGCATTTTAATATTCCACCAACGTAACATCGTCCCTTAGAAAATCTTGCTACTTCGAAAAACGCAAAACCTTGAACAGGAAAACTTCCGTATTCACGATTAACAACGCACACGCCCCCACTTTGGCAATAAATCCTAGACGAGCTCATAAAAACAAACCACTTCTCAGACCAAAATCAATAAATCTTGATAAAATTCAAAATCGCAAACATTAACTCGCACAAAACAATCACAAGGTGTAAAAATCCGAGCAGATGCGCGAAGGTAGAAAGGTACTTCGTCGTATCGCTGTGTACACAACGTACACATCTGTCAAACGAATTAATAAACCATACACGTCCTCGCGTAGATTTCCATCTGAAATTAGACGCGTATTGATTTTTCGAATTTTTATAATAGCTCTCGTAGACGTCAACGTAACTCGTGGCTTTGCTCTACATACTCGAGTCAGCTTATACGACGCGATGCGTTATTAAAAAATGAAAATGTTAAAGATAGATTGATAGCGCTTACTTGTATTTCATCGTGATTCTTTACCACATCCGTGATAGAATACTTGTACTTGGAGATAATATGGTCATCGTCCGTGTACGTAACATTCGGACTGACAACTTTCAATAGCGTCATTTTGGTAAACTTTATTGCAAAAAATTAAAAAGTCAAAGAAAAATACTGAAATTAATTTCCGTTACAAAGTACGTAATTCAGTATCAAACGACGACGTTAAACGTGTGCCACACTAATGAAATAAAAAAAATTAAATGGACCTCGCGGCAATAAAAATCGCTGGATATGTTAAGAGAATAGACATACGAGTAGTTACAATTTAGTACATATGTGCAACATACGCGCTACATAGATATATAAATGCATCCAAATGGCAAAAAAAAACTATAAAAATATCTATATGTAAGTGAACATTATGTATTGAGATACGTATGTGACTTTAAAATAGATTATATTTTTTTCAATTTTTTTTTTAATCGTAGGCGAAAGTGAACACGCACGCGTTACGTGCTTATAGAGATGCTTGTGTGTGTGTATAAAATAAAACAAAGCCTATCTATAAAGTCTTCACCATTAACCGTAACGTATACATTTGAAATTTATTTGAAGACGACACAACGCATTAGTTTTTTTCCGAAATTAGGACGTCCTCGTACATCTTTGTTTGTTGATTAGGTACATGGACATAGTACAAGTAAACTATAATATTAACGTGTTTATAATGATGTACTCGTAGTACTTTGTTTTAACCATCGTTCGTTCTTTGGCCTGAAATAAAGTGTATACCATTCACATTTTTTATAAATTTCTCAATTTACTAAAAAAAATACAAAACGCTAACCTCTTTTCATTCTTTTTTGAAAATGCGAAACATTTCCATTTCATTTTTTATTCAATTTATTTTAAAAAATGAGTAATGCTAATCCTTTTCATTTTTTTTATTTTCCTCCAGAAAAATGCAAAACACTAATCATTATCAATCTCCTTCAAAAAATACAAACACCTAATCCTTGTCATTTTTTAAAATTCCCTCCAAAAAAATCATTTTAGTTTTTTTCAGATTTCTCTCCAAAAAATACCAAGCGCTAATTCTTTATATTTTATTTTTTCATTTTTTCTAAAAAAAATGCAAAGCACCATCCACTTTATTTTTTTCAATTTCTTCTAAAAAATGCTGAACGCTGATTTTTTTATTTTCCTCCAAAAAATGCAAAGCTCTGATCCATTTTATTTTTTTCGATTTCTTCTAAAAAAATGTTGAACGCTAATTTTTTTTATTTTCCTCCAAGAAATGCAAAGCGTTGATCCATTTTATTCTTTTCTATCTAATCCTTTTTATCATATATATTTTTTTTCAAGAATTGATGAGCGCTAATTATTTTTATTTTTTTAACGCTAATCATTATCATTTTTTTTTAAATTCCCTCCTAAAAAATGCAAAGCGCCAATTATTTTAGTTTTTTTTTCAATTCTCTGCAAAAAATGTCGAACGCTGATACCTTTTACTTTTTTTAATTTCTTCTAGAAAATGCGTAGCGCTAATCATTTTTATTATTCTTTTTTAATTTTCTCCAAAAATTGCTGAACGCTAATTATTTTCATTTTTTTTTCAATTTTATGAAATAAAATGCATAGCACAAATCCTTTTATTTTTCGTTTTCTCCAAAAATGCAAAACTCAAGTCCATTTTACTTTTTTCATTTTATTCTAGAAAATGCATAGCGCTAATCTTTTTTATTTTCCTCCAAAAAATGCAAAGCGCTAATCTTTTTTGTTATTCTTTTTTAATTTTCTCCAAAAATTGCTGAACGCTAATTATTTTAATTTTTTCCCAATATTGTGCAGTAAAATGTAAAGCGCTAATCCTTTTTTTTTTTCGTTTTCTCCAAAAAATGCAAAACTCAAGTCCATTTTACTTTTTTCATTTTATTCTAGAAAATGCATAGCGCTAATCCTGTTCATTTTTTTTTAATTTTCTCTAAAAAATGCTGAGCGCTAATCTTTTTTGTTATTCTTTTTTAATTTTCTCCAAAAATTGCTGAACGCTAATTATTTTAATTTTTTCCCAATATTGTGCAGTAAAATGCAAAGCGCTAATCCTTTTTTTTTTTCGTTTTCTCCAAAAAATGCAAAACTCAAGTCCATTTTACTTTTTTCATTTTATTCTAGAAAATGCATAGCGCTAATCCTGTTCATTTTTTTTTTAATTTTCTCTAAAAAATGCTGAGCGCTAATCTTTTTTATTTTCCTCCAAAAAATGCGAAGCGCTAATCCATTTTTCTTTTTTTCAATTTCTTGTAAAATAGGCATAGCGCTAATCTTTTTTATTATTCTTTTTTAACATTCTCCAAAAATTGCTGAACGCTAATTATTTTCATTTTTTTCCATTTTTCATCAATAAAATGCTGAACGCTAATTTTTTTTATTTTCCAAAAAAAATGCGAAACTCTCGTCTATTTTTTTTTTTCAATTTATTCTAAAAAACGCTCTTTTTATTATTTTTCATTTTCTCGGAGGATTGCTGCGTTATTTTCATTTCTTTTCAGTTCCCTTCAAAAAAGTGCAAGGGGTTAATCATTTTATTTTTTTCAATAATCATTTTAATTTCTTTCAAAAGATGTTCAGCGCTGGTCTTTTCTATTTGTGTCAATTTCCTCCCAAAAAAGCGTAAAGCTATCCCTTTTTATTTATTTTTTAAATTTTCTCCAAAAAATACAAACCATGAATCCTATCAACTTTTCTCAGCTTTCATCAAAAAAACGCAAAGTGATACAGTCATGACGATGATGATGATGGTAGTACATATTACATAATGAGGATAAATTAACTAAACGAAGCAATACACATAAACTATACATTATACTCGTATCATACCCGTATTCATATTCCTAAACGTTTAAAGCGGCAAAAGCGGGTATCTGTTTGTACACCGCGTTATATTCACATTGAAATCAAAAATTCATAGAGTATCGTCGTAAAAAAAAAATACGTAAAAGGTAGATCCATAAGAAAAAATAATTAACGCAATTTTTACTCACGCACCTGAAACTTTGCTCACCTTATTCGTATTAAGTTCAGGTATAGCAAGTTACAGGCGATGCGTAAATCGCTATTGGTTGAATTTTAATCTCGTTCGTGTACCATGAGACGAATTTGTTTCCCATATTACGAGCACACCTGAAACTTTGCTCACCTTTATATTTACACAGGTTGAGCAACGAGTCAGGCGCGCGCATAATAGAAACCTTTTAATCGATCATTGTTTCGCTCGCGAGTCTTCAGTCGTTCTTCATCGTAAAGGTGATTCTGTGGCAGCATTTGAAATTGAGCAGCAGGAACATAATACATAGTCATATAAGTATAGTCAAAGGGAGAGATCCTTGTGTACGAGTACACCTTAGGCAAAAGATATGTGTTTAAAGAAGCCAAAATAAGTCTTGACTCTCTTTTGCAGAGTGAAAGGACCATGAGCAGAAGGTCATAGACCTTTAATAGTCGACTGGCCCTCGGAGTAACGCGAAAACATTACCAAAAAACTGTACTACAATTGATTAATTAAATATCGTAGAATCGACTATAATTCAAATTGACTCAAATTTTTCCCTTTTGAACATCTTGTGATTCTAGTTACACCTAAAAAAGTTCAATTTTGCAGTTACCAAGAGTTCTCGACGATACCAATATCTTATTGCGAAATTCTTGCACTTTTAAGACCATTTACCCGACATTTGATTCGAAAATTTTGAATTTCAAGGCGTTTTTTTCAGCCGCGAGAGTACGACGCGAAATTCTAAATAAATTATAAAGTTTGCGTTAAATTTCGCGAATTAACGACGTGTGCCGAAAATACTCGTTGAAATCATTCCAAATATTCGCGCCGCCATGTCTCCCGCTCCCGCGTCTGCGCCGAGGTTAAGCAGCCTTCGCCAGAGCGTTATTATTCATATTCGTCGCCGGTAATTGAACAAGCGGAAAATTTTATACGATTATTCGAACATTAGGGCAGTGATTCTGTCATCTTGTCTCGTGCCAAAACACTCAACATTGTCTCGTTTCGCCGTCTCGCGTAATTACACGTGTATATCGTAACATATTACATGCTACAAAGTAACAACGGTCTTGAGAGGAGGGAGGTGTCGCGAAAAAAAAATCAAAACAGAAACAACGATAGAAAAGGAGGAAAAATGTCACAAATACCAAAATTGGTTGTTGTGAAAGTACATGCTAAATTTCATCCCTCTTCCTTCTCCTCTCTTAACATATCACGTGTGTTCTACCGACCAAGAACACGCAACGCAGATGGAAGTTTTTACAGCTTAAAAAAAAAATTCTATCACGAGTACATCACATGCACGCGAGTTGCCCGCACCGCCACGCAGCATCTGTAATTGTACATTTGAGAAAACACGACGAATAAGGGAGCGTGATGCGGCTCCGCGATGCGACCGCTTTCATTGTTTCGCTCTCTAAACTGAAAATAACGTATAAAATGAGAATCGCGAAGTAAAAGGATTGAAAAGAAGGCACGAACGGAGAAACGGCGAGAAAAAGGGAAAGAATGAGAAATTCTTATCGTCGATTCTACCGTATTAAATAATGAAGCATCGGATACGAAGCAAGAAAAAGCAATTTGAGACTGATACGCCACGTCGCGTTGTGCCGCCGCCGAGAATAAAATACCAAACGGGCGGATGGAATATTTCTCATTTCTTATTTCATTTTTTCTCTTTATTTTTCGTTTATGAAAAAAAATAATGATAATAATGATAAAAATCATGAAAAAAATGAAA